>BPTQ01000001.1:205299956-205460232 GCA_019973895.1 Chrysanthemum seticuspe
CTCATTTTCACCTTGATCCTGTAAAAACAGAATCTTAAAAGCATTGTGGACTTCATTGGACCCACATAATTGCAAGGTTGCATATATGTTAAAAATTTATAAGAACCATAAACATATTAAAAAATACTTAATACTTGTCAAATAATAAATTAAAACAAACTCAAATATGTAAACTTAAAACCAAATTCAAAATTATCCAATAATAACCTAAATAATAATATGTTTGCAAAAAACAAAAACTAAAACAATAGATTGTTTATCAATAACAATAAAATAGATAGGATAAATAAGATGCATTGCATGCTCTATGCATCATTGTCTTCTATATCATATGTTTGCATCTTTTTCTTTGCTTGAACATCTTCCTCATCAACACAATCATTGTCTGTTAACTCTTCTATTCCACGATTTCTTTTTTTCAAAACACCAACTGGATCAATCATACTAACAACAATTTCTTCACCTACAACACTGCTTGCATTCTTTGCAGATTTAGGAGTGTTTATTTCAACATTCTGCAATGTACAACAATTACTAAGTCAGTTTGAATTTTTTGCTATGAAAAAAACAATTGAAAAGTGTATTTAATTAATAATGTATACTACCTCCTCAATATCAGTTGTTGATTTTGTATTCAAATTCTCAACATTTTTTAAATGATTTTCTGCATTCTTTCCAATGCCTTCTAAATCACTTAAATCATATGAACCATCTTCAATATCAACATGAGGAGTATCCAAATCTTCTTCACCAATAAAAGATTCTTCAATATCATGTTCATTATCATCTGAGACATTGTCAGAATTCAAACAATAATCTTCTTTTTCAGAATCAGCTTCATCATTGTCAGAATCGTCTTCACCATTGACAAACTCATCTACATTATCATCTAAATCACCATCATTATTGTGTAACACATCATTTGCATTGTCTGAAAATTCTTTCATATTGTATTCCTCATCTTCTACATCCTGTCATGTGTTACAATTCCAATTTATATTTAAAACTATTATATACAATTTAACTTTATAATAAAGACTGGAAAATCACCAACTAATTTAAAATGCTAATATACATACCTCTTCATCTAGGAAACCGTTTTTGAAATACATGATCGTATCAACATCATCAGTCACCTTTTCAGTTCGATAGATATGACTGTTGTTGCTGTGGTTAAATTCAGAATACTTTATTTTAAATAGATATTGTTTGCCAATAATCTGGTTAATTTCATCTGGGAAGTATTCTTCAGAGTCCATTCCATGCTTGTCCATAATTTGCCACGCAGACAAATTAATCATCTTGTGTACATTGTTATCAAATAAAACAACCTGTGCAGTTCCACTATCATCAACAATACGCACAATGATCTTGAACCTAAAACAAACAAATCATAATGTTTTAGTATTTCAATAATTAATCATAATAATTTTATATATTCAAATAATAATTAAAACACAATGTTATTAATACCTCGATGCAACAGCATAGGTTTCACCGTGTTTCTTACAGAACCACAATTGCTTCTTGTTTCGATTATTCATTCCACCTTTTGAAGAAACTGCTGTTACTCTTGTGTTACATTCTTTACACGCTGTATACGTCCAACCATTTTCATATTGGATGCTATGCACAGTAGCAAAAACAACACAACATGTATCCTGCATTTTCAATAGTTTTATTTATCATAAGCAAATACTATATTATGACAGATGTTTTATACTTTTTCATAATTAAATAAATGACATAAAATACTATTGTCTTACCGGTTCAATACTTCGGATCATACCAACAAAACTCTTTAAACAACCATGCATAAATTCTGATGGTGTAACAACAACTTTCTCTTGATTGTGCAACTGGATCTTGAATTCATTTGCATTATATCCTTCTTGTGATTCGTACCTTTTATGTTTCAAAAATATATTACATACACACTTAAAGATAAATTCATATTTATATGACAACATAAATAGTATAGTTATTGTCAAAACCTTTTCCGGAATAACAATAACGGCGGAATCTTCCTGTTAATAAAAATCCTACTTCCAAATAACGCATTATGCACAGCTGGTTTATCTGATTTTGTACAAACAACACAAAAACAAATAAACAAACACAAAAAATATTATATTAACAAAAAGCATACTATTTTACTGTTTTGCAAAATATTTATAAATAAATTCAAAAAAACTTACTGTCCCAATATTTGACCTTCCCAAGCATAAAAAGGATGTCTATATGACCAATTTCTTCCAACCTGTTTTCATAATCATTCCACATTAACGCCCAATTATCCCAAAAAGTGCACTCAAGCCTGTAGGATCTGCATAATATGATATAAATAAATACATTTACATTGTAAAATTGTATACAATATAACTATCATATTAAAGTTTTCATTTACTCAGCATCTTCAATAACAATTGTTCTGCGGATTTTTGGACCACCATGGTTGTTCACTCCTACGATTTTGCCAATAGCAACCACTGTTCCAATCACATCTGTTCAATAACAAAGGTTAATGTTTTTGTATTTACAATACTAAATACAAATATCTATTATAAGTAGGTGTCAATGAAATACATACCAACACAATCATGATCATGATACTCATTCACAGGGTCTAATATCCGGGAAAATGGCTCATATATAAAACCAATGACATTATCATTTATTTGCTCAACACGTGTAACATTAGTCCCTTTGAAAAAAGATAGTTTCCATCTGTTTGGTAACAATGGTAACCTTCCACCATTTTCCGCAACACCAAAGTTAGATAATATATAGCATTGCCCTTCTTGAAGCAGAGGCTCAAATTTAAACATTAATTCCTTTTTGATGTAAATCTGGATTCGGTTGTCCTGGATATACATTGTTAAAAATTAGTCGTCATTTATATTAATTTCATTAAATATACAAAAAACCAAAAATAAAAGACTTACCTCTACATCTTGGAAAACACAGTCCAAACTATATGGATCATGTTCTTCATTTAATTTGTGAGAATGCCAAATAGAAATACATCTTCCTTTGATTGCCATATTTGTAGCCATAGGATTAACGTTTCTTATCGGAGTTATGATTCGATCCTTCAGTCTTTCATCTATATATTTATAAAGATTAAAAATATAGCAAACAAAATTTAAACAACAATGTAAATTATACTAAAATATAAGAATATACCTGATGAACCACTTCCAATGGAGGAAGTATGCATTCCATTACCCTTTTTAGAATAAGATTTACCTGTTTTGAAACAATAATATCATAAACACTTCTTTACTACCTGTAGCTTATGCATCCTTTAAAGTTTGATTCATTTATTTATTCTTGTTAAAATAATCATTACTTGTTCGTATAAACTAAAATATAACGATATACCTGTTGAAGAACTTCCATTGGAGAAACTATGCATTCCATTGGTTTTTTTAGAATGAGATTTACATGTTGCAAAACATTGTTATATATAAAATGCAATTACAAAATAACTTATATTTCAAAAATAGTAAAACACAAACCATAAGACGAATTTCCAAACGACGTAGAATGTACACTATAATCTTCTTTTGTTTGATGTCTGCCTGACAAACTATTATTGAACCCAGACTTAGGTGTCTCTGAGTAGACTTCTTGATAACCAAATTTGGAATTTCTTGACTTCAAATAAGCAGCACTTCTAGGATCTTTTTGCTGATTCCTAATGTATTCCATCCTTTTAAAGTTCACAGTATTGTAATCAACTGACCCTTTTTTACCAACTGATACATATATACAATATATAAGTACCAACTCATTCATAATATAGTATATGTTTCTATTTAAAAAAATATTGTACCTTTTTCTGATCTTCCACAATCAACAATGTTAGATATACACTTATTAGCAGGTGTGTCACTTTGTGAGATATCATAAGATGTCTGAGACTTTAAACATGGCAGTTGCTTTCCAAAATTTTTGCCAATTGAAGGTTTAACTAAGACAAATAACTCAAAATCAAACACTTATATTATCAAATTTTAAAAACAATGCACAATATAAAAACTCAAATCAGGTTTACCCTTTGATGCCATTGAAACAGTCTGCACATGAGTTCCAGATCTTTTTCCGGGTGTGTCACTTTCAAATAACGACATATCACAAACACTCTTATCACCTAATGGTGCAGCAACTGTTCAACAAACGTACCAAAATTTCAACAAACGTACGAAAATTGTGTTTGGTTTTCAATTCAATTGTAACAACAACAAAAATATATACACTATAAAACATTAATATTAACTACCTGTAGAAGGATCTCTAATTGTGCTTGTCTCATTTGTATCGTTAATCTTATCTGTGTTATTTCAGAATAAAAGGTTATAAACATGTATGCAAAAACATCAAACACATAAACGTGCAACACTAATAAAACCCTATAAACATGTATGCAGATAAACACAAAAGCTTCAATTATACCTAACTATATAAACCTTATAAACATGTATGCACTATGTAAACATGGATAATGAAAAAACATCAACTTCTTAAATACCTGCAGCTTATGGAGCAACATTAATGTATGCAGATAAACACAAAAGCTTCAATTATACCTAACTATGTAAACCTTATAAACATGTATGCATTAAGTAAACATGGATAATGCAAAAACATCAAACATAATAACTTCTTTAATACTTGCAGCTTGTGGAGCAACATTACTGTTTTTACTTCCTGTTTTCTTGTTAAGATCCAAACAATTTGTTCCTGTAAATTCATTAATTAAAAAAAACAAAAACAAAAACATGAAATCTACCATTCATGCAACATGCAACAATAATATCATAGTAACTTATATATTACCTGCATCTTGTGCATCAATTCTAATAACATTGATTTGTCTCTTCTTGTTAAAATCAGAAGTACTTGTTCCTATTAAACCATAAGGCAAATAAAAAACCAAAATAAAAACATGAAGAGAAGAATAAATCATATAATACTTGTAGTTGATAAAGGTTTTAAATTAAAGAACATGTTACAAATTCTAAAAAACTCAAACTGTTACCTAATGAAGTTTTTGTAGTCACTTTCTTACCAACACGTTTTTTTGATCCAGGAGCATTCATTCCTGCAAATACATAATATATAAACAAAACAATCATATTCTGTTTTTAAAAATCAAATTTCTAACTAATAAACAACATGAATGTTCAACAATCATTGACTTACCTTCTTCGGATTTTTCAGAATTGATATTGTGCTTGGCAGTTGAAAGCCTCTTTGAGAACCTCTTGGACTCCATATTCGACATTCAAGATTTAAGAATACAGAATATGTAATTGTGTAAACCATTGTAAATAATGGTCTATATATAGTGTCAAATTAGGTTAAAAAAAAAAAAAAAAAAAAAAAAAAAAAAAAAAAAAAAAAAAAACTTAAGATAACAATGATTTCATACCAAACTTATCATAATATTATTTTAAGTAAATATCAAAACACAAACACAATCCTAAAACAATACATATTCCTAAATATTTTATTAAATCCGAAATTTATAGAGGTAATTATATATTATAGAATGTAACATAATAATCAAAATAACTTGTAGCCTAATTGGTAAACACAAAAGTTATTAATGCTACTCTTCAAAACAACCCAAGTTCAAATCTTACTAATGACATTTTTTATAAAAACGAATTTTAAAAAAATAATAATAAAAATTATATATTTAAACCGAAATTATAAATTATATTAATAATTGGATTATTAAATTGCTTAGGTGGACATAAAATGTCTAGGTGGCATTAAAATGATTATGTGGCATTGAGGTGGCATTGAGGTGTCATTGAGGTGGCATTGAGGTGGAATTAATGCCAAATGCCTCCTGTTATATATAATATAGATATATATATATATATATATATATATATATATATATATATATATATATATATATATATATATATATATATATATATATATATATATATATATATATATATATATATATATATATATATATATATAGGGTTTCAAGGGTGCACGGCGACACTAGAAACTGGTGTTATAGGAGGGAATGATGGTTTTGATGTTGTGGTGAATTCTGGTGTTATGGGCACGACGGCACTAGAAACTGATACGACCCGTTTAGGTTGTATCGATATATTTGCACCACTTTTAGCGTATGTTTGCTCCTTAAGAAAAGATAAGAAGAGACGATTTATTTGACTAAAAATTGATTGATTACTTTTCATTAATGACAGGACCTTAAATACTAGTTATGTGATAACACACACAAACACAAGACTTATCCTAAAACATAACAAATGCTTATCCTAAACACATATCCTAAACAATTGATAATTATGATGGCTATCCCAACCCATCACAAAGTCCCTGTGCATATCCACAGGCATGAACTTCAAAACCACCTTGCCCTCAAGGTGTTGTCTTGAAAAGCACATTTAATTCCGGAATGCCATAATCTTCTTTGAATTGCAGCCTCCGTCTTTTTCTTCTTTATGTACTTGTCATTAAGACGCTTCAAGAAAGGAATAAGAACATGTAGCGTATAAACAGAGAAATGGACTTCTTTATCAACCCCTATCTTATATTCATTTACCCCAACACCTATAACCCCTTTACCTTCCAACACGTTTGGCTCATCGACCACACCCACCACTTTCACGTCATCTTGCTTACCATCCACTAACACCTTCACAAATACAACCTTGTCAACAGGTTCCTGACGCGGCACAGTAAAACGTGACATTGTCAAGTTTTGATTATGCAGTCCGCTGTTGTTACTACTTGTTTTGTTGCTGAAAGAAGGCGACCGCTGATCCTCAAAACGTGCTTATGTTGCACGGTAGAACATGTAGCGTATAAATAGAGTAATAGACTTCTTCTTTTTTATCAACCCATATGTTATTTTCATTTACCCCAACACCTATAATCCCTTTACCTTCCAACACGTTTGGCTCATCACTCTTTTGCTCATCGGCCACACCCACCACTTTTGCGTCATCTTTTTTACCATCCATTAACACCTTTACAAATACAACTTTGTCAACAGGTTCCTGACGTGGCACAGTAAAACATTGTCAAGTTTTGATTTTGCAGTCCGTTGTTGTTACTACTTGTTTTGTTGCAGAAAGAAGACGACCGTTGATCCTCAAAACATGCTTCTGTTGCACGGCCTAATGAAAAAGCATCGCCTAAAGTTGTAGGGTTTGACCTTAAGAGTGCACATTGTAGAGCCAGTTTAAGGCCAGAGATACAAAACGATTTAAGTAAGTTTTTAGAGATCCCCGTTACTCGATTTATAAGTACCTCAAACTCACTTTGATATTCGGCTACCGTACCCATTTGCAAGAGCTTAGATAGTGTATTCTGATCACTGCTGCCCGATGTCATGAACAATAACCCGTGAATAGTGATCGATTTTTTTTATTTTTTTTAAATTGGAACCCCAATTTAGTAGCCCTCTCAACGAGGACTCTCAATGAAAGCACCAATTGATACGACCCGTTTAGGTTGTATCGATATATTTGCACCACTTTTAGCGTGTTCTTGCTCCTTAAGAAAAGATACGAAGAAGAGACGATTTATTTGACTAAAACTTGATTGATTACTTTTCATTAATGACATGACCTTAACTATTAGTTATGTGATAACTCACACAAACACAAGACTTATCCTAAAACATAACAAATGCTTATCCTAAACACATATCCTAAACAATTGATAATTATGATGGCTATCCCAACCCATCACAAAGTCCATGTGCATATCCACAGGCATATCATTCCTCACTCCTTCAAAACCACCTCGCCCTCAAGGTGTTGTCTTGAAAAGCACATTTAATTCTGGAATTCCATAATCTTCTTTGAATTGCAGCCTCCGTCTTTTTCTTCTTTATGTACTTGTCATTAAGACGCTTCAAGAAAGGAATAAGAACATGTAGCGTATAAACAGAGTAATGGACTTGTTTATCAACCCCTATCTTATATTCATTTACCCCAACACCTATAACCCCTTTACCTTCCAACACGTTTGGCTCATCGACCACACCCACCACTTTCACGCCATCTTGTTTACCATCCACTAACACCTTCATAAATACAACCTTGTCAACAGGTTCCTGACGTGGCACAGTAAAACGTGACATTGTCAAGTTTTGATTATGCAGTCCGCTGTAGTTACTACTTATTTTGTTGCTGAAAGAAGGTGACCGTTGATCCTCAAAACGTGCTTATGTTGCACGGTAGAACATGTAGTGTATAAACAGAGTAATAGACTTCTTCTTTTTTATCAACCCATATGTTATTTTCATTTACCCCAACAGCTATAATCCCTTTACCTTCCAACACGTTTGGCTCATCACTCTTTTGCTCATCGGCCACACCCACCACTTTTACGTCATCTTTTTTACCATCCATTAACACCTTTATAAATACAACTTTGTCAACAGCTTCCTGACGTGGCACAGTAAAACGTGACATTGTCAAGTTTTGATTTTGCAGTTCGTTGTTGTTACTACTTGTTTTGTTGCAAAAAGAAGACGACCGTTGATCCTCAAAACGTGCTTCTATTGCACGGCCTAACGAAAAAGCATCGCCTAAAATTGTGGGGTTTGACCTTAAGAGTGCACATTGTAGAGCCAGTTTAAGGCCAGAGATACAAAACGATTTAAGTAAGTTTTCAGAGATCCCCGTTACTCGATTTATAAGTACCTCAAACTCACTCTGATATTCGGCTACAGTACCCATTTGAAAGAGCTTAGATAGTGTATTCTGATCACTGCTGCCCGATGCCATGAACAGTAACCCGTGAATAGTGATCGATTTTTTTTATTTTTTTTAAATTGGAACCCCAATTTGGTAGCCCTCTTAACGAGAAGCACCAATTGATACGACCCGTTTAGGTTGTATCGATATATTTGCACCACTTTTGGCGTGTTCTTGCTCCTTAAGAAAATATAAGAAGAAGAGACGATTTATTTGACTAAAACTTGATTGATTACTTTTCATTAATCACAGGACCTTAACTACTAGTTATGTGATAACTCACACAAACACAAGACTTATCCTAAAACATAAGAAATGCTTATCTTAAACACATATCCTAAACAATTAATAAGTATGATGGCTATCCCAACCCATCACAAAGTCCCTGTGCATATCCACATGCATATAAAAAACCCAGGGCTATATATGTCCAATGTTATGTGTTGTGTCTGAGTCGGGAGAAGCAAACTTTTTTACTCCTTTTGAAACCAGAGCCTCATTTAGATTTAGAATAACAATAAAAAAGAAACACACAACATCTCTAGTTATGTTTAGATATGTGTTCTAGGGGCCTAAATTTTCAACGGTGGTTAAACGAGGATGAAAGAAGAAAATCTTTAGAAAATGCCCAGATTGTCGGACACGTCATCATGTGAATAGTGGAGTATGGGGTGGAAGACAAACTGAAAACATGTGAAAAGTTACGATTGATAATTGATAATGTAAGGAGAAAATTAGGGTGCGCTTGGTACAAAATGAGGAAGAGGAAAGGAAAAGGCAAAGGGAATGCAAAGGAATGGATTGAGATTATCATTATCTTTGATAGTGCTTGGTTTAAGAAAACACATTAACCTTCAAAGTGGTAATGGTGGTGGCGGTTGGTGGTGGTGGTGGCTGCTGGTGGTGGTGGTGGCTGGTGGTGGTAGTGGTAGTCGTGGTGGTGGTGATGGCTGCTAGTGGTTGTGGCTACTAGTGGTGGTGATTGATAATGGTGGTGGCTGGTGGTGGTGGCGGCGGTGGTAGTGGCTGGTGGGGGTGGTGGTGGCTATTGCTAGTGGTGGTGGGTAATCATTACCATACCTCCCAATTTACTGGGTAATGCCCAATTACCCAATACAAAACAATGATTGCATTCCCTACTCCTAACCAGACATGTTTAATTTACTGATACGACCCGTTTAGGTTGTATCGATAGATTTGCACCACTTTTAGCGTGTGCTTGCTCCTTAAGAAAAGATAAGAAGAAGAGACGATTTACTTGACTAAAACTTGATTGCTTACTTTTCATTAATGACAAGACCTTAAATACTAGTTATGTGATAACTCACACAAACACAAGACTTATCCTAAAACATAATAAATGCTTATCCTAATCACATATCCTAAACAATTAATAAGTATGATGGCTATCCCAACCCATCACAAAGTCCCTGTGCATATCCATATGCATATCATTCCTCACACCTTCAAAACCACCTTGTCCTCAAGGTGTTGTGTTGAAAAGCACTCTTAGTTCCGGGATCCCATAATCTTCTTTGAATTTCAGCCTCCATCTTTTTCTTCTTTATGTACTTGTCATTAAGACGCTTCAAGAAAGGAATAAGAACATGTAGCGTATAAACAGAGTAATGGACTTCTTTATCAACCCATATGTTATTTTCATTTACCCCAACACCTATAACCCTTTTACCTTCCAACACATTTGGCTCATCGACCACTTTCACCACTTTCGCGTCATCTTGTTTATCATCCACTAACACCTTCACAAATACAACCTTGTCAACAGGTTCCTGATGTGGCACAGTAAAACGTGACATTGTCAAGTTTTAATTTTGCAGTCCGCTATTGTTACTACTTGTTTTGTTGCTGAAAGAAGACGACCGTTGATCCTCAAAACGTGCTTCTGTTGCACGGTAGAACATGTAGCGTATAAACAGAGTAATGGACTTCTTTATCAACCCATATGTTATTTTCATTTACCCCAACACTTATAACCCCTTTACCTTCCAACACGTTTGGCTCATCACTGTTTTGCTCATCGGCCACACCCACCACTTTTACGTCATCTTGTTTACCATCTACTAACACCTTTACAAATACAACCTTGTCAACAGGTTCCTGACGCGGCACAGTAAAACGTGACATTGTCAAGTTTTGATTTTGCAGTCTGCTGTTGTTACTACTTGTTTTGTTGCTGAAAGAAGACGACCGTTGATCCTCAAAACGTGCTTTTGTTTCATGGGCTAATGAAAAAGCATCGCCTAAAGTTGTGGGGTTTGACCTTAAGAGTGCACATTGTAGAGCCAGTTTAATGCCAGAGATATAAAATGATTTAAGTAAGTTTTTAAAGTTCCCCGTTACTCGATTTATAAGTACCTCAAACTCACTCTAATATTCGGCTACTGTACCATTTGCAAGAGCTTAGATAGTGCATCCCGATCACTGATGCCCGATGCCATGAACAGTAACCCGTGAATAGTGATCGCTTTATTTATTTATTTATTTATTTTAAATTGGAACCCCAATTTTGTAGCTCTCTCAACGAGGACTCTAAATGAAAGCACCAATTGATACGACCCATTTAAGTTGTATCGATAGGTTTACATCACTTTTAGCGTGTTCTTGCTCCTTAAGAAAAGATAAGAAGAAGAGACGATTTATTTGACTAAAACTTGATTGATTACTTTTCATTAATCACAGGACCTTAAATACTAGTTATGTGATAACTCACACAAACACAAGACTTATCCTAAAACGTAGAGGTGGCAAAACAGGCGGGCCGAGCGGGCACGGGCACGGGCTAAAATCGGCACGGGCTAAACGGGCACGGGCCAAACGGGCACATGTTTTACAAATCGCTTAATAAAAGACCTAAAACGACGAAATAAATTCCTTAAACGTAATATCTTATTTATATTAAAGAACTTAAACATATTATATAAAAAAAATTGATCGTAATGTTCTACAATAGAGAAAAATAAATGTGCCCGTTAGTGCCCATTTAAGTTTTCAATGGGCTATATGTGCCCATTTCAAAAAAAGGAGGGGACTAAATGTGCCCAAATCTTTTAAAAATTTGCCCATTTAGCCCATCTTTTTGCTTTTGGGCACATTTTGCCACCTCTACTAAAACATAACAAATGCTTATCTTAAACACATATCCTAAAAAATTGATAAGTATGATGGCTATCCCAACCCATCACAAAGTCCCTGTGCATATCCACATGCATATCAAAAACCCAAGGCTATATATGTTCAATGTTATGTGTTGTGTCTGAGTCGGGAGAAGCAAACTTTTTTACTCCTTTTGAAACCAGAGCCTCATTTAGATTTAGAATAACAATAAAAAAGAAACACACAACATCTCTAGTTATGTTTAGATATGTGTTCTAGGGGCCTAAATTTTCAACGGTGGTTAAACGAGGATGAAAGAAGAAAAGCTTTAGAAAATGCCCAGATTGTCGGACACGTCATCATGTGAATAGTGGAGTATGGGGTGGAAGACAAACTAAAAACATGTGAAAAGTTACGATTGATAATTGATAATGTAAGGAGAAACTTAGGGTGCGCTTGGTTCAAAATGGGGAAGGGGAAAGGGAAAAGCAAAGGGAATGCAAAGGAATGGATTGAGATTATTATTATCTTTGATAGTGCTTGGTTTAAGAAAAACAAATTAACCTTCAAAGTGGTGATGGTGGTGGCGGATGGTGGTGGTGGTGGTGGTTGGTGGTGATGGCTGCTATTGGTTGTGGCTACTAGTGGTGGTGGTTGCTAATGGTGATGGCTGGTGTGGTGGTGGCGGTGGTGGTGGCGGCTGGTGGTGGTGGTGGTTGCTACTGCTGGGTAATCATTACCATACCTTTCAATTTACTGGGTAATGCCTCATTACCCAATACAAAACAATGATTGCATTCCCTACTCTAAACCAGACATGTTTAATCATTAACTTTTTCCATTCCCCACCCCCATTATCCAATAAACAATGATTGCATTCCCTACATCTTGTGATAATAAGGGGCCAACGACACATTGGTCGACCACCAAGACATATCCACCTTATAAACTTCACCCTCTAAAACGTGTCGTTTGTGTTGTTTTAGGATGTCATGTTTGCGGCCACCGGCTTAAATTATAATTCCAAAGATGTGGCATGTCACAAACGGCTTAGTGGAAGTTCAAACGTTTGTTTGAGGTTTATGTGGTACTTCTGCCATACTGAATATTTATTGTGATTAATATATTTTACCTAAGTAATCCTCCTTAAAAAAAAAAAAAAAAAAAAAAAAAAAAAAAAAAAAAAAAAATGTTCATATTTTAATTAGCATACCTTTTTTCACTCTAAACTCACAATCCCAAACAGCCTAAAGTACCGGGAAGGTATTGAATCATAACTCTTAGATTAAAATTGTGCTAAAATTTTAATTAGCATCTTTTTTTTCCTCTCAACTCACACTCAAATGTAGCCTTAAAGGGTGTTTGTTTCGGCTTATATAACCGGTTTATAGATTATTTGGTTTTGAGCTTATGTTAAATAAACTCAATTTTTATGGCTTACTTTGAATCTTTTCGACTTATATAAGTTTATTATGTCACAATAAACTTATATAAGCCAAACAGTTTGGAATTAAGCGACAAAAATTCGAGGTTATGAAACTTAAGCATAAGCCAGCTATATAAGCCACGGAACAATACCGGAAAGGTATTGAAACATAAGTCTCAAATTAAATTGTGAAACAAATTCAATCAACTCGTAAACAAAATTTTTTATTAAAATCTGCAATCATGGAATTACATGTTGCATGCAACGATTCAACATTTGTTAGCTTGTAACAAAACTAAATCCTGGATATTTGGAGGGGAAAAGCAGCTTCAAGAATTGCATCACAGAAAGAAACCATTTGGAACTTGTCCAAGAAACCACGTTTCTCCATAAGAAGGTTACGGCATTTTTCTGCAGCAGAAACTCCAGAAGAGTAAGCTCCATGGACGGAACCCTGGTTTTCCTCACTAACCGCTTCACCTCCAAAGAAGAGATTACCCAAAGGCGCACGAAGCCTGTCATAAATATCCGTTGGCTTTCCTACCACATCATACGAGTAGCATCCAAGGGAGTTTGGGTCAGTTCCCCAACGCGAAACAAGATACTGAACCTGTAATCGTGAGTAACCAGCCAATCAATTTTTTATTTATTTTTTAATGAATCGTTACTCAACTCAAACCAAAAATTTGCATAGAGAAAGAGCAAGACTTACCGGCTCAGTTGCTTGTGGGAACATTTTCTTGAGCTGCAACATTGCAAAATTTGCAGCAGCCTCCTCGGATAGCTTCTCAAGGTCATAAGCAAATCTTCCAGCAGCCATATAGACGAGGACAGGATGTCCAGTTGCCTTGTGTAGATTTAAGAAATACCCACAAGAATATGAAGTCGAAGCAACTGTACCCAACAACTCAACGTTTGGCCAAAACACATTATCAAAACGCAAGGCTATCTTATTTTCATTACCCATCCCAAGATCTGCGATAGCAGAAGCCTTCCACTCAGGTAACTTTGGCTCAAACTCAATTAAGTTGGCCTTTAATACCCCTATCGGGATGGTAATAATAGCAGCATCTGCAACAAATGTTCTTCCATCTTCAACTGTAACCATCACATCGCTTGACCCATTCGATATCCTTGTAACCCTAATAAAAAATCCAATGTACCGTTAATGCATGATTCAATATCCAAATGAGAATAAGACAGTATACATTAGAGAGAGATACCTAATACTGATATACAGGAAACATATAATCCCATGAAGATCGAATTTAACTTAGCTTGATGACAATGATGAATTAAAGTAAGGGAGTGTACTACTTTCATATAGTTAATTTATCCTTACAAAGGTATGCACCGTGTTAAAAACTACTATACTTGTTAACCATTTTTTATTTTCCTAATAGCACAATTTACTCATAAAAGATAATTGTCTTGAAGGATTCACTATTTTGGCCAGGTAAGATTGTAACAATGTAATAGAAAACATATGAATCACATCTAATTTGGGGACAAACCTGTGATTTAAACGAATATCAATATCCTTCGCGAGGGCCTTAAGAACCGGATAGTAACCTTCAACCATCAGCCCATGACCACCCGTAAGAACGTTTTCCTGCATATCAAAGGTAACTTATCGAATTATGAAGAGTAATATAAAATCATCTTTGTCAACAACATGATTGCCAACTTCAGATATATAATGTTGTTGGCAAATGTGTTTTAACACAATAAATGCAGTTAATGCCAGATGTACAAATGCAATTTTCAAATAATTTAGCTAGATAGAATCAAAATATATATAAATGCATAGTTATTTATACCTTCAATAACCAATAATCATATTGATTAAAAGCTTGAAGTAAATTACATGTTTTGTGCCTCTTCTTATACAAAAACTTTGGATCCCATAATTTAAACACGCAGTTTGCATCCAAAATCAATGATACTTGAAGTAAATTACATGTTTTGTGCCTCTTCTTATACAAAAACTTTGGATCCCATAATTTAAACACGCAGTTTGCATCCAAAATCAATGATACTGGACTTATAAAAAAATATGATGACTCACCTCATCCCAGTTTTTTAGAGATATCATATCTAAATCTGCAGCAAACCAAGCTTCCATTCTACAGATATACCATTGCAGAACTTCGTATGCTAGTCCTTCTTGTCTGCAGGAGGAGGTATATAATGTAAGTTGCAAACAAAAAATGCATGTATATATATAGGATGTTCATGTTAAGCTTTTTCTAGGAATGTATTTTATATACCTTAATTCTGGATGTCTTTCCAAAACTACTGATATTGCCTGGAGAACGGAAATATCATGTTGATTTTCGTCCCTCACCTTTTCAGTCTATAAAAGAAATAAGTGGTTTAGCGGAAACACAAAAGAGATACCCTTTTAGAAAATAAAAAAACAACAAACATATGTACCAACCTTCTTGAGAATTTTCTTAAATGCCTCTCCAACTTCGATAACTATTTTCTGAGGAACTTGCTGGCCTTCCTTGTCAAAAAGCACATAGCTGGACCAATAAAAAAAATTATCATTTTAGTTTTGTTACTTTGTTAGTTGGTAGTAAACACAAGGGTCGAAAAACGTAAAACCTATAGATAGAAGGCAGAAAATTACCTCTCTAGATCATGGTCATATAGCACCGAGTTGTCACCACTTGTCCGATATAAAGCAAGTCCTAAATGGCGTATCAATGGAGCCAATGGATTTTCATTGCATACACCATGTAACCTGATTTATTCATATTCATATCATATAAGTCAGATGATTTGTTTTTAATATCTGAGAAGCAAATTTAAGGATCGTAAAAATGAGTGGGAAACTTGCCATGATGCTCCCATATCGACTGGGCAACCAAACGAGTAATCAGTGTGAATTCGACCACCAATCCTATCCCGTGATTCTAATAACACCACCTGTATTATTTAATTAAGTAAGTACAAGTAAACTGACTATGAAAACGATATGTTATTTTTCGTTGTTTATTTTGTAATCCTAATTATATACTCTTAAAACACACATATGCTCAACTGATTATTAAACAATTACACTTGAACATGTTTTCTAGTATTTCAAAAAGGGTTTTGCTTGGTTATGGTTAAACTTACTTTATTTAAAAAATCAGTATAAATTAACATCAAACATTCTATGTTTAACAACACCTTCCGTGATTAAACTAACTATATATGTATAAATATTGGATTATATAGAAGCAGATTGGTCACCTCAAAATCGGCATTATTAAGTAGATGAGCTGCAGATATCCCTGAAATACCACTTCCAATCACAATGACTTTTGGTTTTGAACTTTGTTGCCTCTCAATACACGATGCAAAAGCACCTATCAATACAACAACAACAACATTATAAACTTGCAACTCTAAGGAGTGTTTGTTTAAGCGCTTATTTGATTTCGGCTTATATTTTAACTAATAATAATAATAACAACAAAGAACGATAAAATAAACAGTAAATGAAGAAAAAAAATTACCAGAAATCGAATCCTTAAGCTCCATCAATCAATCAGAAAGAAACTAAAAGAAAATCTAGATCGATCGAGAAAAAAAGGGAGTGTTTGGATGATTGATTAAGATTAAAATTGAAATTAAATAGAGATGAATAATAGATTAGAAGAAGGGTGTATAGGATTAGTAAAATTAGAAACCAAATGATAAAGAACGAAGATCAAAAGACCCGCAATAAAGCGGCTACCACGGAGTTTATCAAACCAGCTCATAATCTAATTAATCTTCCTCTCCACCACCAGGCAGAGCATATAGAATTATAGATCTTTTTTTTCTTTCTTTCTTTCTACAATTCTACAATACAATGGTTTTGTTTGGTTTTTATAGATGTTGAGAATAGCAATTGTAAAACAACAAGGAGAAGATATTTATGTTGCTTCTGATATTATTAGCTGGGTTGGTAGGTGGGCTAGTGGGTGGATAACGACAAAAGTATTCGGTTATTATGAGCTGTGTATGCGTAGATCTTGTTCTTTTTATTGTTAATTACAATTTTACCCTTTCTCTTTAAGGCTGGACGCATTCGATAGGTTACGATCGGTTCGGCGTCAAAATTTTGTGTCAACCGATGTTAAGATCGGTTATGTCGAATGCGAAGCTCGGTTGGCACATCGGTTGCCATAGTGAATTTTGCAATATCGAGTGAATTTTCACTCGATGTTAAATGCATCCAAATCCTTCCCAACCACATTTGACCGTTTGGGTGTTTTTAAAAACTTGACCGTTTGGTCATTAAAAAAAAAAAAAAAAAAAAAAAAAAACTTTTTTTTAAACAAATTTTACCACTTTATAAATACTAACTTCACCTCAAACACAAATCACCACTCACCATTTCTCATATATATTCAATCAACTATTCTAACGAAATACCCACGAAACACAATTTTTAATATGTCGTCATTCGAGCATTTATTCGGTTCTTCTTCGTCTTCCGACGATGAAGAAGTTTTTAGTGAGTTTGTGGAGTTTGCGGATTTTGCTTGGAAGGCTTACAAAGCATCACAGCCAAAAACCCGACGAAGGTACATACGTAGGGATCATGAGGGTGCTCATAATCGTTTAGTGGCGGCATACTTCTCCGAAAACCCGCAGTTCGACGCAAGAACATTCTCTCGGTTGTTCCGTATGAGCCGAGAGCTATTCACAGAAATTGTTCGAGAGATAACCAATCACTCTACTTATTTTCGACAAACTCTTGATGCTAGGGGCGTACCTAGTATTAGCCCATTGGTCAAGTGTACTGCGGCCATTCGTCAATTGGGATACGCGGTCGTTCCTGATTCTCTTGACGAGAGTCTGGCACTTGGTGCATCCACATCCCGTGAATGTCTTCGTAAGTTTTGCGAGGTTATCATGGAGTTATATGGTCGTGAGTATTTGCGAAGGCCCACGTATTCTGACCTCGAAAGAATATATGCTCATCACGAGCATAAGCATGGCTTTCCTGGGATGATGGGAAGCATTGATTGTACAAGTTGGGAGTAGGAGAATTGCCCGAATAATGAGAGAGCTCAACATTGTAGGGGTGATCACGGGCCACATCCATTCATTTTGTTGGAAGCGGTCGCTTCCCAAGATTTATGGATTTGGCATGCGTTCTTTGGTGTCTCCGGAATGAATAACAACGTAAACGTTTTACATCGTTCACCTGTTTTCAATGATATCAAATCTGGGAGAGCACCAGACCTTGAATTTGAGGCTAACGATGTGGCTTATAAAAGGGGATATTATCTTACTGATGGGATATATCGACAATGGTCCGTTCTTATGAAGTCTATTTCAAATCCTCCCACGGGTGATCGTAAAAGAATATTGTACAAGAGGAGGCACGAAGCAGCAAGGAAAGATGTGGAACGGGCTTTTGGTGTGTTGAAGAAAAAGTGGAAAATGCTTAAAGTTCCTGCTCGAGGGTTTTTTAGAATTGATATCCAAGATATTATGTATACATGTATTATATTACATAATATGATCATCCGACACAAGCAGCGAGCGATATGTCCTACATGGTTTGAAGATGAGGGACACAAAGATCATGATCCCTTAAGAACGCATGAAGAATCGTTGGTGGTTACTCAGGAGCTAATGGACTCATCAACTCATCAAAACTTAAAATCTGATTTGGTCGAACACATTTGGAGAAATCGTCGACATCATGTCGAAGCAGTGAATCAAGTCGATAGTGACGATGACGAAGACGATGAAGAGTTTTTGTAATGTTTTTAACGTTATTTGAATAAGTTACGTAATGTTTTTAATGTTTATTTGAATTTCGTAATGTAACGTTTTTTTTTTTTAATTTGAAAGAATTTTAAATTTGTTGTTTAAAATGTTTGAATTAAAAAAAAAAAAAAAAAAAAAAAAAAAAAAAAAAAAATTCTTTGGGTCATCGACTGGGGCATCAGGGTCATGTCAGGTCGCTGGAGAGAGAAAGTTGACGTGACGCTGGATGACCCAGGTCGTCCCAGGTCACGACTGGGACTAGCCTAAAGTAACAACGTGTCGATCTCTTTAAACCGGTCGAGTTTTCTTCAAGTAAAGATCTTAGAAGTTGAGCATAAAATATTTAACGAGTCGAGCTCGAGTTTATATTGAGTCGATTCGATTTATTATTGAGCTTTTCAAACTTTTAAGTAATATACTTCGTATATGTTTTTATATAAATTATGTATATTTAAAGCCTTATGTGTATATACAGTAAGTGTAAATATTTATTTATGAATGTGTGAAGCTTTTATGTTTAATACTTCATCCGTTTTATAATAATTGTTTAGTGTTGATTTTTAAATTCTTTATCTTTCATAATTGAGCTTAAATATTTTTATTAGTGTTATATAATACTTGATGCAAATTATATTAATAGATTGAGTATTAAATGTATTTTCATTGATATAACTTTCATCAAGTATTATATAATACAAATAAAAATGTATAAAGTCAAAGTTGTAAAATAAAGACCTTAAAAATCAACAGTATACAATAATTATGTGACGGATGGAGTACTCGTTTACACTCTTAACATCGATTATACATTTATTTTTTAATACTATTTTCAGATGTGTGAATAAGACAAGAAAATTTATAAACTATTCAAGATCGATTTAGAACAAATTTGAAACGGATTTGACTTTAATCGAATCGGGCTCAAGCTACTCAAACAGGACCCGAGTTAAGTTCAAATTTTAGAATAATCAACTCGTGAAGCTCACAAGCTTTACCGACTTTGGTTAAAATACACTTTTATTGTTTTATATACAACTATTTTTTAATTTAATTATCATTATCATGTGAAGTAATATGTATCATACTCGAGTCGAGTCAAACTAAACATCTCAATTATTAATCGAGCTTAGGTGGAGTTTGTTTTAAGGAAAAATCTCTTGCTAATATCTGAATATTACTGATTCAGAATTAAAAGTAAAAAAGACATTTATTTTATTTTATTTTTTGGAGATGGAGAGAGGCTTAAGTCTCTTAACGGCACAAACATTGAAGTTTCATATAACGCCTCTTAACACTCAAAAAACTTATATAACATTAAAATTCAAACCAATACCTAGTATTATTTTGCTTTGCGCTTATATCGACTGATATCTTGAGATTCCCATTTGTTGTTTGATATGGTGATTTTTCAGATTTCAAAGTATAATTATCGGTGATAAATGAACACATCTTAAGAACTCATAAGATGATGGAAACAACTGAGTTTGGTGACGTTGAAAAGAATGACTCAAAATATTTTCCCTTGTTTTTTACTTTTATCAGTTTTGATATCAAAGTACTCTTCTAAGTAATGACACTATAGTTTTCTACTAATTGATTTCATTCATGTATATTAGTATATACAATACCACTTCTTGTACCGAAAGTAAGAGCATTGTGAATCCGCAATGCATTTTAGGGATGAGCACGGTACCGGTCCCGTACCGATCCCGTACTGAATTAGTAGTAGTACCGATTTTTTCCCGAGCATAAATTAGTGGTACCGGTACCGTACCGAACGGGATTCGGATATCGGTACCGGTACCGGTACAGGGAAATCGGGTTTTTCCCCCTTTTTTTCAGGAATTTCCCGATTTGGTACCGGTCCCGTACCGAATTAGTGGTCCCGATTTTTTTTTCACCTTATTTCATAGTCCCGGTACCGTACCGTATTTCAAAAATCGGTACCGTTTCGGTACGGTACCGGTACGGTGCCGGTTCGGTTCCGGGATTCGGTTCGAAATGCTCATCCCTAATGCATTTAGTTTTTGAAAGACACTTTTTTTATGACACTATATACCTTCTCAATATAACTAATACAAAGTATATTTTATAATGTATTTTATACTATGTTTATATTATTATTCTATAAGCAATGTGAGATGACAAATTCTCAAATCATTGAAAGCAATGACTTGAGGATCCCCAACTCATTGAATAACAAAAGTTGATTCGATCACTTTTTCGATGAAAAAAATCATTTCTCAACATCCTATTGGAGATACCTTAATCATGACGCAAATATATATATATATTTTTTTGGACATTTTATTTTTGTAAAACTAAAATTGCTTTATATTAAAATCATCAAGACATTTTAGAAAAACAAACAACAATTGATTCGGATTCAAATTTTTCCACGACATACTTAAATTCATTCTTAAATTCAAATATAGGAATCATATTAGGTGATATTTGTTTTTTAAAAAGAGCATCTTAATAGTCTCTTTATCTAACTCATTCAGACGAGCTCAGACATTTGACCTAATAAGAGCATTTTTTTTTTCTCGTTCAGATGTGACCAAAGGTTAATACCTCCTACCCAACTAGATGTGGAGGAGGTGTCTTAATATCTCTAAATGTTTTATAACTTTTTTATTTTTATTTTTATTTTCATTTTATTTTTTTATGGTTCATTTTTGGTATGATTTTTTTTTCGGTTTTTCTTTTAATGTTGATAACAAGTTTATGAGAATTACCCCAATTTCTATAAACAAATAATGTTTAAAATAATAATGATGATGCTCAAACACTTTAAAAAAATTCAACAATATTAATATACAACTAGTTTATGAAATTACATTGTGACACATGTATTTTGAACACGAGTTTAATTTTTCTAATTAAAAAATATTTTAATTGTTAATTGACAATGTTAAACATAATAAGAAATATTTCTTTTTACAATCTTATCATTGTAAAGTAAAATGATAGTGATAATTTGTAAATTGGTGTAAAGTTTCAACTACATAGAAATATAACAGATCAAAAACATATGACTAATTTTCGAGATTAAATTGCGACATAATGTTCTTGAATATTTTGTTTAAGACATTTTCTTTTCATGTTGCTAAACTATGTTAATTTTTTGACTCTATGTTTAAACACATTTATATTTTGTAAGAATAAAACTTATTTGTGCTTATATCATTCATACATTTAAAAAGTAAAAAACAAACAAACAATATCATTCAAACATTTAAAATGTAAAAAACAAACAATATTCCTTTTTATTCAGACATTTACGCATTCTTCAAATTCGAATTTGCAAATCAAATTCAAATTCAGAGCCTCTTGAATAAACGAAAATTACCTTTGAGTCTCTTTACAAACAAACGCTACCTAAAAGCTAAAAATAATAATATCTCATTATTTTAGCATGTTTTTTTTTTTTTTTTTTTTTTTTGCAATTATGCATATCATTATCATTATAAAATAATAATATCTCATTGTTTTAGCATGTTTTTTTTCTGGCAATTATGCATATCATCTTTTATATAATAAAAGAATTACATCATTTTGCAGTGTTTTTGTAAAACACCTTTTAATTGAAATAAAAATCGGACCAATAGGAGAGCTCGATTTTGTCACGTAAGCGAAATCGAGCGATGTGATTGGTCAATAAAAAGTCAAAATTGAATTGATTTTGGTCAAACTTTAAAATATTTGGTGGAGAAATTTAGTTGAGAAAAAAACACATAAAAATATAGGTGTCTAATTTGTGTAAACAAAAACTTAAAAAAGGAGGAGGTAACTTATAAAACTTTAGTGGTTAAATGATAAATAAATTATATAAAATTAAGTGTAAATTTATAAATTTTCATGTTTTTCAATAATTTTACAAAATAAACAAATAACCCCTTCCACTTTATACTCCCTAAACATTATAGAATAAACTTTGTTTAAAATTACATGATTGCTAATATTAGTTTTAAACTTTCATCCAGTAAAACTACAAAATGTTGTAAATATATGAATTAGTTTTAGTACATGCTAAATATTTTAAGGATAAATATTTGTTTCGGACTTTCATTCATTAAAAAAAATTATTATATATGTTAAGTAAGGACTCAGGTTATTTTATTTTAAAAGTTTAATCTATGCGTACATATGTTTGAATATTCGGCTAAATTTTTACTAATGAGAATATAAGTATCAAATGGTATGCACGGGTGCTGTGACATGAAAATAAATATACGTGATCGTACTTATAACAACGACCCATGTAATTCTTAATTAAAGTTTATATACGGATATCTGAAAAAACATTTTAGAAATCTTTACGAAGTATAATATAACTTCATCAACGCTCATTATATGATACTAAATTCACACATTTTGTACAACATGATATCAAAAGTTGAAGTTAAACAACAACCTCGACCTCAACCTCAACATATATGTTAGTTAAAAAAAGTTAAATCTTTTATCCATAGAATATTCACAAAATATTAATAGATATTAATACATCATAAAAAACTTTTGCATAAATATTAGTTGTACTTATATCACATTTGACATGTAAGCAAAATCATTGGTTGATAAAAAGTCAAAAATAAATTGAATTGGTCAAAATTGAAATATTTCGTGTAAAAAGAAAAATACACCACAAAACACATGTGTCTAAAATGTAAAAAAAATAAACTTCTAAAAAGCGGAGTAGACATTATAAACTTAAAGGATCTGAATGTAAACACCACAAATCCTACCTTCTACCCCTTAGAAGACCCGACCTCACCCAATCGAATCGTGTGCACCAGAAAACCCGAAAAAATATATTGCGACCAAAAAACCCGACCACCACCAATCGTAAATTCTAAAAAGGAAACGATGCACACTGACATAAATTCCTCTTCATTCTGGCACATAGACAAAACTAACCATTCCAGAAAATTAACTAACTGCAGCTCTAAAATCCATCACAATTCGATCAAACGAAAACAATTGGCCTCTAATTAGGAGTCGTTAATGAAAAATGTATGTTCATGAACAACTAACACAATATATAATTTTGAAACATGTATCATACATGAATTTTCTATTATTTTGGTTGGATTAATGATCTTTGTAAGGTTAGTTAATCATGTGTTTGTGTTAAATTGTTATTTATGTGTAAAGTCAAAATGTTTATGTTAGATTCTTAATTTAATACGTGTAAAGAAAAAATAAAATTTAAATCATTAAACCCTAATCTCATCAAAACAAGATCAATTTATCAGTTGATTGTTATCATGTTTCTATAACCATCATGACACAAATATTTTTACAAACAATACATAATTAAGTTTAGTCCAAGGGTTTTAACTATGGCTGCTGAATAAAATTTCATTCATTCAATTAGGACTCATAAATTGTTTATTGGGTTAATCGTATTGTTTGTGCAAAATTGCAATATATCAATTGGCCACTATTAAAATTGAGAAGGTAATTCAAGTTTGTTTGTATTAATGGCTTTGAATATGGATGAAAAAGGTAATGATGTAGGTGATGTTTAAGGTTTTCAATGGCTGCAAAGTGAAAAAGATGTTGGTAACCTAAGCCTATTTTTAAAAAGTTGATAAAGTTATGTGTTACAGTGAATTCAAAGTAAGATAATTTTGATCTATGTTTATGAATTTAAGCTTTATCAATCTTTAAATATTGTAGTACTTGAATGATAAGTTCGCCGTGATTAGTTTTAAATGCTATGTATATTATTATCTTTGTTTTGATGGTTATAATTTGGTAAATAGTATAATTATAATGATCGTATACTTCTGATGATTGAATCTTTGGTTGTGTGTTTCTTTAGTCGGTTAGGTGACATTTTGCCAAGCAAGTTTGTGAAAGACGGGTTCCTGGCGGTCATATTCGAGTTTTTTCTGCAAAGCATGGCGAGTCATGGCCAAGAAAGTTAGCAAGTGATTTAAGTATTGGCAAAACAATTAGTCACGACAATGGTGGTTCCTTCAATAGTTTAAGATAGGATGTCTTTTAAGCAACGATTTTCCATCTCTTGGAACACATGAAGAACGCATGCATATCATGAAACAACAATTATGTTTCACCACCTATTCAACCATATTTAATCTCTGCAACTACAAGCATGGGCAATCACAATACGGGGTAAACTTAGCTTATGGACCTCCGCAAACTCAGACTGTTCACTAGGTAGCTTTACGCTATTTACTTTTGTTGTACAATGATTTAGTATATGGACTTTATTATATGTGTTTGGGTAAACTTATTTAGACAATTATGCCTAATATAAGTATCATTATGAGTACTTAGGTAGGCTTTGAGGCAAGAGGTAGCTATATATGACATTACAAACGCATAATAAATTTATGTCTAAACCCTGCGCGTGGATGGGCATTGTAAGCATTATTGCAAGTACTTCAATAGTAGTTAATAGAGAAAAGTACTTTGTGTGAACGACGTCATAAAAAAGGGTTTTTTGTACGTAATGCATAGGCTAATATAGGTTTTGTTGAAGTGAGCCATCTTTAGTGTCGGTATATATCCAATATGCTTTTGGACAAAATGTAAATTTCTATTACAAGAGTCTGACTTTGAGGTGGTTGAGTAATTCTTTTATAGCCGTTTTCTCTTGCACTTACGAGTTCAGGTACAAACTTAAACATCTAGGTCTATGTGTGTAATACATAGGAATAAAGAGGTATATTACCGAGTATCAGTTTTGTGAGTGGTTTGTCTACAGCTATCAAATAACAAATAGTAATTTATATAGGAGAGTCAAACAATTTTATGATATGTCGACAAAATAAGAATAAAATGAAATGTTAGGGTGTGAGGAACAGGAATATAGAGGTGGAAGACACTGACCGCCCTTTTTTTGACACCACCGAGGACGTAACTTAATTGAAATAGAGAAGTAAGAATAGAGAAAAGAAAATATGTTGGTCTGATCAAGTCCTACATTGTCTTGCCATTGCTGTATTACTGAACATGAATGTGGAATATCACTTCAACACTGTTACTCAAGCTTTAAAGGGGCCAACACCGTCCCTTAGAAGCTCTGACTTTGCACACAAATTTCATGCTCCTACTGGTACACTAACTAATCGACAAAATAATGAATCTGCTTTTTATAGGAGTAAACATTTTTTCTTCAGTTTTACTCATTCTCCATTATAATTTCTTTAATTGTTCTCTTCATTTTGCAGGGTTACAGATTAGGGAGGCAAGAGCCAAGGAACGTGAGCGAGTCAGTGCTGGATGAAGAATTTTGGGAAACCGGAATGGATCCAAAAATGCTAAGAATCTGTCGTTGGAAAAATTGAAAGCCAAAGGGACGAATGTTCGGTTCATCAATATAATACAACACACACAAGCCAGAAAAAATACACATCCTATCCATTGAAGACTATGGCGTTCCTTAACTGATGAACAAATAAATAACCCACATCGTTCTTCCAATACTACACATTGTTGCCATCCCGGAGTTCCTAATATTTGGACGGAACTTTTTTTGGCTTACATTGTTCGAGCAACAGAAACTACCAGCGAGTAAACAATGGTAAAAAGACTTGAAAACATTGTTAAATCTCGATAAGTTCTTGAGTTCAAGATTAGCAGTTGGGACAAGCTTGAGTTGATAGTGAGGAAGTATATCTTTGAGGTTATGAATATAACTCATGTTGGAATAGATTTTTAATAGTTATGTATATTCTTTTGATCCTATTTTTAATCAAACAAGTAAACCTACTTAAGAGATATTAAGTTTTTTGCTTTCTAATCGATAATAATACATAATTAAACTTTTATGAAAAAACGAGTTGATAGTGAGGAAATATGTCTTTGATCCTATTTTTAATCAACCAAGTAAACCTACTTAAGAGATGTTAAGTTTTTTGCTTTCTAATCGATAATAATACATAATTAAACTTTTATGAAAAAACCACTACTTAAGAGATGTTAAGTTTTTTGCTTTTAATCGATAATAGTATATAATTAAACTTTTATGAAAAAACCCCGTGCGTACACGGGTATTATAACTAGTTATCATTATAAGAATAAAAAAGGAATACAAACAACTCAACCTTCCCACTTGCATGACATCTTCATAAGAAATTACATGAGGCATACGAGAGGTAACAACTAAACTAGGGCGGCTTGGTTATACGAAGGAAGCAACCTTAAAAGTGCTACACCAAAAAAGTAAAGCACTAATGAAAGGAGGCCTATGTTAAAAGAAAAAAGAAAAGAAAAAGGTAGGCCATATTTTTATCATTATATTATTGTATTTTATTTTTTTCGTAAGAGTCTGCCGCTGGGGCACACCATATTTGATATAGCATATACCAGCAGATTCCATACGAGTCTTTGCTTTTAGTTAAAATAATTTTGGCTGTTTTGTGCTTTCATCTCTTCAATCGAACCTACTGTATATTACAAACATCTGTATTCGCCACTTAAATAAACTTCCCAATCTTTTGCTACTCTTGAGCATCTAAAGAAAAAATGTTGGATCGTAATCTTGTTTCTGAAAAGATTTGTGTGCAAAGAATAACGTATTGTGCAACGGGTACTCATAGAATTGTTTATGAGTCATATCGGTACATACTAAACAGAACAAGTAATTTGGTAATAAGAAATAAGATACGAAATGAAATGAAATGATGAAAAAATGAGAATATGTAATATTCTCATAAAAGAGTAAAACGGTAATTATTCATAGCATATATATTTATCTAGGATAAATATATTAAATACATAAAAAGCAAAAACCATAAACCCTTTAAGGTTAGGGTTCGGCCGACCTCCATGGTAAAGGAGGGATTAAGTTTAACAAGTTGTCAACCTTGATAATTGTAAGTATCATGATTTAAGGTGGATCAGGAGGTTTAGGTTGATCAAAGAACATATAACTCGACATAGTGTTCTAGAAAGAGAAAGTAGAGAAAGGATGTCTGAGAAGAAATTGTATTATTCAATATGAAATGCTAACACACACACCCCTCAAGTGGAGTCTTGAGGGGTATTTATAGGCTCAACACAGTTTAACTAATACACGTTTACAACATTAGTCCCTACGTGTCTAGCTAGCTATGTTTCTAGTCCAATCCTATAATGTCGTCACTTTTATAATGTTAACACAAGGTTTGCTTCGTCAGCTGATAAGAACAAGGTTGACACAAAACCAGTCACTCCACAAACTGCTTCTAAACATGAGAAGGTACATTTGAGAAACAAAAACGTAAAAGCCCCTGCTTTATCTAAGAGTACTCCAAAACCAAAAGAACCATATGGTACAAATAACATGTATCAGAAACAGACTCTAGAAAAAGCTAGGAACCAAACACAAAAAGACAACCCTCAAACTTCTAACCAACATGTGTCATCTTTTAAAAGATTAGAGAATACTCCCAGTAGTGGCACATCAAAACCTAGAGGAACTCCACAAAAGTTAGCACACAAGGTAGAGTTTGTATGTCCAACATGTTAAAAATGTGTATTTAAAACGAATCACAATTTATGCATTTCTCAATACCTTGATGATGTAAACTCTAGTGCTAGGAAACCAACCAATAAGACAACAATAAGAAACAAACCCTTTAGAAAGCAAATACAATCAAAGACATCACCTAGTTGAATCCCCACATGAAAGACGTTTAACTTACGAGAAATTTACGATGCACCTGAAAAGAAAACATCTCATAGATCTTTTCTTAGGTGGATACCTACGAGAAAGTTTTTAACACGGTTGGTCTTATGTAGAAACCTACTGGAAAAGTATTTGAGACTTTCACTAGCACATTAGGCAGTGAACAAATTCCAAATTCGAAAACATGTATTTCTAATGCAGGTTATGATGAACAAACCCCGGATGTGGAAACAGATACTACCTCAACAGTTGAAAGTGCACAACCTCCGGAAATGGAAACAGTTAAGTCTAATATATCTGAATCAATTCAATCAGGGGTTCTAAATCTTTCAACACTCCATCATCATCATTTTCATTTTTCAATGTTCCATTTTTGATTTTCTATTTCTTTAATAAAATCAAAAGCAAAATACAAAAATAGAACATGAAGAAGAAAATATAAAATTTATAAAACTAAAAACACAAAAATAACTTTCTTATAAGCGACACAACTCTCAATAATTTATTTACTTTTCTAATGTCCTTTAAAAGTGATACGGAAGAGTAAACATATTTTGAGGAGGAGTTTTCTTAAAAGAAAAAGTTCTTCAAAATCAGGTCGTTTATTCTTTATCTTTAAAATGGCTTGTGTAGACTTTAGCGCCTAACCCGGGCTTAATCTCCATGGCTTACAGTTACTTCAGGTTATAACGCGAACTTCATTTGGTGACTTCTGGTTATTTTTTTTAATCAAAACTCGCTTTTCAAAGTTTTTGCAAACAACGTGTCTCTCATTACAACTTAATATTGTGTTTCAAACTCAAAAATAAGTCTTAAAATTTCAAATGGAACACATTTTGAGGGGTGTTAAACAAAAAATGTTATTTTTCGAAACATGTTGTTTGTATTAAAATTTTAAAAGTGGTTTGTTCAAAAAATATTTTTGATCTCCATCACCAAAGAAAAATTTGCTAAAAATAACGAACTCTCAAAAATTTAAGTTGAAAACAAGTTTATGTTGAAAAACAGGCAAAAAGTGTTGGACTAATGTTGCAAAAGAACATAACTTTGACTAATGTTGCAAAAGAACATAACTTTGAGGGGGAGCAAAAAGAAAGTTATCACAAAAAATAACTCCCCCTCACAAGTTAAGGGTTGAATTTGTCAAAAGTGTTAATACAAATAAACCGTAAAAATGTTTATTTATATTTTACGATATTCTTATGTTTTGTCGATAACAATCTTAAAATCATTTTAGCGAAATAAATAAATTACGTAAAGCTTTGAGCAAATAGTTTACTAACATGTCTATATGGGTTTTATATCAGATAGGTTACCCAACTTTTCAACTTTGTTCGCCTAAGTTACCCAACTATTTTTTTGTTCAAACGGGGTATTGGACTATACGGGGTTGACATTCAGGTCACTGAACTTCAAAAGTGTTTTCAATCAGGTTACTATTGACGAAAATACCCTTCTTTTCATTTTTTTTAAGTACATAAATGGTCCCTCTGGTTTCCCCGGTGTTACGGATTCAGTCCATTTTTCATTTTTGTTACGTTTTTGTAATTTTTCATAAGTTTTCGTTTGTGTTTATACGTTTTTATCCGTTTTATGCGTTTTTATACGCTTTCAGCCGTTTTCTTCCATTTTATACATTTTCTTACGTTTATATCCGTTTTCATCCGTTTTTCCTCGTCTCAATCCATTTTTATACGTTAAAGGTGTCGAGTGTGTTTGTTTTGTTTTGTGAAATTTGTCCGTCAGAAACACCAATAGGGTTGTTTGGTTTTTTGTTTGGCTAACGAGACACACACGAGGGTGTGAGTGCTGTTGTGTTGCTCTCGGTTAAACAATCAATCCACATAGGGTGTTTGTGTGCTCTCGGTCAACTAAAGAACCCATGTTGGGTTCAGTAAATACCCAAACTCCTTAATCTTGGATTTGAATAGAAAATAGCCCAAGTATTTAATCCGTTAACACAAACAGGTCACTGAGTGCATAGTCTCTCAGTGAGTCGTCTTCAGGTTACTCAGTAAGAGGCTAAGAAGAAGTCTCTCCACTCAGTAAGGCGGAACTTAAAGGGTGAAGACTGAGTCAAGAAGAAGATGATGGATTCAGTGAGTGATGACAATAACTCACTGAATCCCTAAGATTCCTATCCAACTTCTTACACTGAAGACAAACTGAAGTAGAAGACTGAAGAATGTAAAGACTGAAGAAAGAGCGGGACAAAGCGGGAAAGGTTGAATCAGATAAGACGAAGTCCTTATCATCCAAAGTCAACTTTCCCTGAATAGCAAAACATCAGGCTCAGTGTCATCACTGAACTTAGGAAAGTAGTCTTGTCTCTTACCTAGAATAGTCTTTGTAAACAGAGACAAAATACATCAGTATTTTGTCTTCTGTGTGATGTCAGTTTGTCACTTAGGAAAGAGTCAAATACCATACATGTATAAATAGCATAAGAGATGGAGTGAAAAGGTTAAGCTTGTGAATTGTAAAAACACATACACGCAAGCCATCTTTTCACTCCTCCAAATACAACTTAGTTCCTGAGATAGCTCAGTGAGCTCTAAGAGTTGTGCTCAGACATAGCCTGAGCTTAGAGAGGAATCACCCAACTTTGTCATTTCAATCCCAAGTGCTATTCCGCAAGTACTTGGGTAACGTATTCTTTGTTGAATTATTTCTAATAAGAATATGACGTTGAAAATTACTTAGTGTGTTTTCTTTATGTTAATTTCAGTCATTGTTCACTTTTAACTTGTTTTATAAACTTGAACTGTTTTAAACGATAGTGAACGGGGAACAACAAGTGGTATCAGAGCAAGGCTAATTATAAAACTCGTTTTTTTTAGGCCGCTCTAAAAGTTTTTAAATTAGGATCCTAAATGGCTGAAATTGATGTACCCCAACTAGTCGATAAAAAGGGTGGAGCTTATTCAGCTGTTGCCCCTAGACTTGAAGTTGGCAAATTCAACAAATGGAAAAAGCGAATGCTTTGCTATTTGATTGGGATGGAACCTTATTATGTCAAGTGCATAAATGAAGGTCCATTTGTCCCAAAGACTGCTGAAGGGTTGCCCAAACCTGAAGCTCAGTGGACCCAAGATGAAAGGAGAGTGGTCAACCAGGACCAAAGGCTCAAAAGTATAATAATATCTTGTCTTCCTGACGATATTATGGAGTCTGTTATTAGCTGTAGTACTGCTAAGCAAACCTGGGATGACCTTGTTCATAGTCATGAAGGACCATCTGATACCAAGGAAAACAGGATAATGGACCTGAAACTTGAGTATAACACCTTCAGGGCTAAGGACTCAGAAACTCTCTCTCAAACTTACACCAGATACAAAACTCTTTTAAATGAACTTTCAAATGATGGTGTTGAGTTGTCTAAGCATGAAATCAATGTTGGTTTTGTAAACAGTCTCCCTGAGAAGTGGTTGAATTTCTCTCAGGGACTTAGGAATGCCAATCACATCCAAAATCTTGAGCTTCCTGAAATTTATGGGAAATTTGTCTATGAGGAAAACCTCATCAACAGACGATACCCTGACTTAAAGAAGTCTCAGGAAGTCAAGAAGTCCCTGACCACTACATCATCACCAATATCAACTGCTTTCTTTTCTAACAATGTAGTTCAAGATTTCCAAGAAAACTCAGATGATGAGCCTGATGAGAGATCAAGTGAGGAGTACCTAAGTGACCTGAATGCTGAATTTCAGGAAAGGGCACTCCTCGCTAACTCTCGAAGGTTTATAAAAAGAAACAAAGGTTTTTCTACTAAAGCAACTGAAGACACTGAATGCTACAAGTGTCATAAAAGAGGCCATTTTGCAAAAGACTGTTTTTCAAAAACAATTTCTGAACCCTCTTACAAACCATCAGGATCTAATCAGTCTTCAGGCTTTAGCAAATTTCAACCAAAAATCTATCAGTCTCATCAAAATGTTCAAAACAAATCTGATCCTAACAAAACCATTGATTATGAAGCTAAGTATAAGAAAGCAAAAGCTAAGCTTGCATTGCTTGAGGCCAGTCCCTCAGAAACAACAAAAAATGTTCAATCTGTGCAGGGGAAGAACAAAGGCCTTGTTGCTGAAACCTTTGACTGGGATGAAGAGCCAATCTCATCGGATGATGAAATGGTACACGTCAGTGCTCTAATGGCTCTCTCAGAAGAAGACAAGCTTGCTGTTGGGAAGAATCATGCTAGGAATGGGGAATGGGTCAACATCACAATGAAGAAGGTAAACACTTTACTTTCTATGGATGATGACTCTGATTGGCAGTCTTATATGAATTATCTAAATGTTGACCTTAAGTTTGTAGAAGAGCAAAGACTGAATCTCTTTTCTAAGTACAACAAGTTAAGTTTTGAATTGAATAAGTGTAGGGATGAATTGCTCATTTTAAAACAAGCTAAGCTTGAGGCTGTCACTTTGTAAATTCAAAACACTGAACTAGTTAAAAGAAATCAGAATCTTCAAGATGAACTTAAAAAGGCAAATGATATTCTTAAGAGTTGGACTGCTAAGAATCCCAGGGTCTTTGATGCTGTGGGAGCCCCCAGTAGCAGCAAGAAGAGAGTCATAGGTGAAGATCATCTCCCTGACTCTCTCAACAAAGACCAGTCTCCTAAGCCATTTGTGTCTGGTGGCATGATTACAAGTATGTTGGCTGATTCTAATTCCAGTGAATGGATTGAACGAGTTAATCCTGAGAGTAAGCTTCCAAACTTCGATTCTGGAAGGATTCTAGAGCCTGAAAGTCAAGCTCTAAAGAGCATGCTTGGACTCCCTGATGTGCCCAGTGGTACTGAACACATCTCGGAGTCTGAAGCAGAATCTCAAGCACCGCTTCCACCACTGAAACCTCTTCAGGGTGCTGCTCCAAGCTCTGAGCTTACTCCACTACAATTCAATCCTCATTCACCAAAAGAAAGGTCTGGACGTGGTAGAACCATCCTTCAAAGACAAGCAAAACTAATCCAAGAGTCTACTCCTGCTGAGACTTCATCATCCTCTGTCCCCACTGAAGCTGACCAAATCCAGCAACTGACTGAACTCGTGAGGAAGCTTACTGAAAAAATGGAATCCATTGAAAAGGTCCCTGAACCAATCAAGGAGACAAAGCCAGCTTCCTCCAGTTCCTCTAAGTCAAAGTCAACCTCCAAAAGCAAACAAAAGTGTGAGCTGTGTCATTACACCACCCATACCACTGACAACTGCTATAGAATCCTTTTTTGCATGATATGCAAAAAGGATGATCACAGGACTGCAGATCATATACAGTATGTCAGTCAAGCAAACTATACCAAAGTTGGTCATCAGTATGCTTCATCCTCCAAAACTGCCCCAAAGAATAGAGCAAAACCTTTTCCTCTCTGTCCTCACTGTGGATTCAATGATCATCATCAGGATGATTGTCTCATGAATACATGCTGTGATATATGCGGTAATCCAGCTCATGAGACATCCCAACATGACAGTATCATTCATGCAAGGAGAAATTCCAAACAACCCAGAGTCACTGAGTCATCCTCAGCCTCTAAATGCAAAACCTGTGGTAGCACTTTGCACACAACCACTGACCATGAGTCGATTGCAAATTTCAAAGAGACCTTGAGATCCAAGCCCACTAGCAAGTGGGTCACGAAGAGAAACTAATTCAGTTTACTACTTGTGCAGAGACATGCCAGGGAGCCTATTTGGCATCTAGACAGTGGATGCTCAAGAAGCATGACTGGTGTGAAGGAATATCTGCACAAGTATGTAAAGGAACCAGGGCCCAAGGTAGTATTTGGTGATAACTCATCATGTCCCACTGAAGGTTATGGTTCAGTAAACTGCAATGGAATAGTTTTCTCTAGAATAGCCTATGTCAATGGTCTCAAATACAATCTCATCAGTGTCAGTCAACTATGTGATGCAAAATTCATTGTACAATTCAATGATAAACAAGGTACCATTTTTAATGCCAACAAGGAAGTTGTGTTGATAGCTCCTAGGAGAGATGATGTTTATGTGCTTGACATGTCAACTCTCTCCCAAGATGGAACTTGTCTCTTTGCTAAAGCCACTGAAACCATCAACTGGCTGTGGCATAAGAGACTCTCACACTTGAACTTCAAAAACCTCAACAACTTGGCAAAACAAAACAAGGTCCTTGGCTTACCATCACTGGTCTTTGCAAAAGACAAACCATGCTCTGCCTGTGAAAAGGGTAAACACCACAGAGCATCATTCAAAACCAAACAAAACTTCTCCATCAAAAGCTGCCTTCACCTCCTGCACATGGATCTCTTTGGACCTGTCAGTCCCAGATCAATCCAGCATGAGAAGTATACACTTGTCATTGTTGATGAATTCTCAAGATACACTTGGGTATACTTTCTTTCAAAAAAGAGTCAGGCAGCTGATGCAATAGTGTCATTCATCAGGAAGATTGAAAACCAGAATGACATTACTGTCAAACAAATCCGTACTGACAATGGCACTGAGTTCAGAAATCAAGAACTTGAGAGTTTCTGTGATGAAAAAGGAATTACTCAAAATTTCTCATCTCCTTATACCCCTGAACAAAATGGGGTTGCTGAAAGGAAAAACAGAACTCTCATTGAGGCTGCTAGAACTATGTTAAATGGCTCAGCCCTCTCAAAACATTTCTGGACTGAAGCAGTCAAAACTGCCTGTTACACTCAAAACAGGTCAATCATTGTCAAAAGACATAATAAAACCCCATATGAGATCTTCAAAGGTAGACTTCCAGACATCAGCTATTTTCATGTGTTTGGATGTCCTGTGTTCATTCACAACCACAAGGATCATCTAGGCAAGTTTGATGCAAAAGCTGATGATGGATACTTTTTAGGCTACTCACTGATCTCCAAAGCCTTCAGGGTTTTTAACACAAGGAGACAACAAGTTGAGGAAACCTTTCATGTCACCTTTGATGAAAGTACTGAAAGCATCAGGTTCACCAACACCTCAGTGGAGGAAATTGGAATTGATAACTCATCAAGATATCCTCCTGATGAGTACAACACTGAACTCAATTCCTCATATCAAGCTGATGCTGACATCTCATATTATGTCTTACCCCACAACCTACCCCAACCAACCATCAATGAATTCATTGATAATCAGTCTGTCCCTACTGGGATAAGTAACAATGATCCAAATGATCAGGAGCCTGTTACTCATGATCCTCAACCTGATCTTGACATCTCAACAGATGCCCTAAATTATCCTGTGGCTCTTGCTCCTGAACTCACATCTGAACTCCCAGTGACATCTTCAAGCTCAGATCCCAGACCACAAAGTAAGTGGACTAGATCTCAGGACATTGAGCTTGTAAACATCATTGGTGAACCCACTGAGGGCATGCTCACTAGAAGCATGGCTGCTAGTCTAACTGCAGCTTCAGCCAATGAATGTCTTTATGCTGATTACCTATCAGACATAGAACCCAAAAGTGTCACTGAAGCTCTAAAACACCCAAGCTGGGTTCAGGCTATGCAAGATGAATTGCAACAGTTTGATAAAAACAAGGTCATGACCTTGATCAAATGTCCTCAGGATGTAGTAGTCATAGGAATGAAGTGGGTTTTCAGAAACAAAACTGATGAAAACGGCACTGTCATTAAAAACAAAGCCAGACTTGTAGCCAAAGGTTACAGTCAACAAGAAGGCATTGACTATGATGAGACATTTGCTCCTGTTGCAAGAATGGAAGCCATCAGGATCTTCCTTGCATATGCAACATACATGAACTTCAGGGTCTACCAAATGGATGTTAAAAGTGCATTCTTAAATGGTGATCTCAAGGAAGATGTGTATGTTCAGCAACCTCCTGGCTTTGAGAGTAGTGAATTCCCTGACTATGTCTGCAAGCTTGACAAAGCCCTTTATGGACTTAAACAAGCTCCCAGGGCATGGTATGAAACTCTCTCAGCCTTCCTGATACAAAACAAGTTTGTCAGAGGAAAATAGACAACACACTGTTTGTCTATAGAACCCAACAGGATGTGATACTAGTCCAAGTGTATGTTGATGATATCATCTTTGGCTCAACAAACTACAAACTTTGCAAACAGTTTGAAAAACTGATGACAAAGAAGTTTGAAATGAGCATGATGGGGGAACTCACTTACTTTCTTGGACTTCAAATCAGGCAAACTGATAAAGGTATATCCATCAGTCAAGAGAAATACACCAGAAATCTCTTGAAGAAATATGAGATATTTGACTATGCCTCAGTGAAGACACCAATGGTTCCACCTAACAACCTTGGACCTGATCTCACTGGCAAATCAGTCAATCAAACTCATTTCAGAGGGATTGTTGGCTCACTGATGTATCTAACCGCTACTAGACCAGACATACAATTCTCAGTCTGTCTAATAGCAAGATATCAGTCCAATCCAAAAGAATCCCACCTCACTGCAGCCAAAAGAATACTCAGGTACCTGAAAGGAACCCCAAACCTTGGACTATATTATCCAATATGCTCAGGGTTTGATCTCAAGGGTTACTCTGATTCTGATTATGCTGGCTGCAACATGGACAGAAAAAGTACCTCAGGGTCCTGTCAATTTCTTGGAGGAAAACTGGTGTGTTGGAGTGCAAAGAAGCAACAATCAGTGGCTATGTCCTCAGCTGAAGCTGAATATGTAGCTGCAGCAGGATGCTGTGCCAATGTATTATGGATGAAAAGTCAACTCAGTGACTATGACATCCATTACAAAATGGTGCCTATCTTCTGTGATAACACTAGTGCAATTGCAATCTCCAACAACCCTGTCCTCCACTAAAGAACCAAACACATTGATATCAGATATCACTTCATCAGGGATCACATAATGAAAGGAGACATAGAACTTCATTTCATCCCTATTGAATATCAACTGGCTGATATCTTCACCAAACCCTTGGATGAGCCTACTTTCAGGAGACTGAAAGCTGAGTTGGGAATGCTTGACATTGAAAGTCAAGTATTTGAAAACCAATCTCAGTAAGCTCTCTGACATGGTTCATCCTCCCTGAAAATCCAAAATAAACCTCTCACTGAATGAGTAATACTCATTCAGGGTCCCTGACACTTGACAAAGAGCATTGAATGAAGTAACTAAATGGTCCAAGTATCAGTTACTTTAATGTCCTAGGTTGGTAACTATGCCAATTTAATAAAGGAATATATGTCTCTTTGTCTTACTGTCATCCCACTTGGCATTTATTGCCTCTCACAAGAAATATCAAATTGATATTTTTTCTCTGCAAAGGTGCACTTTTACTGTACACCTCAACTGTTCCCTTGAAAAACGGGATTTTTACTGCGGGTAATGGAGTGGTAGCATTAAATGGGGAATTTCAAAAGTCTTTCAAAAACCTACTCTTAGTTTTTCCATTTGTGCACAAAACACCCCTCCTATCACTCTATAAATACCCTCTTCTTCTACACAAACAACACACACAAATCAATTTCTGCAATTAAACTCTGTCAAAATCTTTTCTCAAATCCATAAATATTTGTGTGTTATCAAAACCTTCAAAACCTCTTTTGGAAAACCTTTCTTGTAAACTTTTACAAAAGTTTTTCATCACTAACTAGAGAGATCTAAACATTTTTAGCTGTTCTTGCCAAATTTTTTTAAAACCCTAAAAACTTCTTTAAAAGATATGGCTAGAACACAATCTCTCCAGTTTGCTTCTCAGTGGGTAGGGGATCTATCAAACGTTGAATTCAAAACAAACAATGTCATAGGTAATTTTGAATACCCTGAAAATGTCCCAACCTATAAAGACATTGTAAAATTTTTATTCAACTGCCCACTAAAAACGGCCTTTGTAAAGTGTCCCTCAATGGTGTACCCAAACTACCTCAGGGAGTTTTGGGCAACTGCTAAAGCCTTTGACCCGACACCTTCGACTGATGAGAATAACCTTAGACCACTCAGGGAGTATCTCATCAGGTTCAGTCTAAATGGGGGGCAACAATATACCCTGGATTACAAAACCTTTTGCACATCAACAGGGTTAGATTACAACAAAGGTGTTTATGTCGCCCATCCTGAACCTTCCACAGTGAAGGATGGGTTAAAACAAATTGTTTTGGATCCCACATTTTTGGACAAGACCCCAGTCACTAAAAGTTCATTCCCCGTGGCTTGGAGGATCCTTTTCACTTTTGTGATTCAGGTCCTCGGCGGGAACCACTCATCCACTGAACAGGTAAACTCTATTCAGTTGATGATGGCATACTGCCTGATGAATGGGGTCACTGTCGACATAGGGGAGATCATTTACAGTGATCTTGTAACGAAGCTACAGAGCAAAACTAGGACGAAGTATATTTCGTATCCTAGGTTTGTCTCTTGTGCTTTACAATCGTTACTGGGTGCCAATTATACTCAGGATGAAAAATTTGGAAATTTACCTGGCATCCTGAGTCCTTCAAACTTTCAAAAGGACCCATCCCTTGTCACACCTATCGAATTGACGGCCCATATGGTTGCTATAAACAACCAGGAGGGATCAGTGTCTCCAAACCCTGCTCTTAAAAAGAAAAAGGGGAAGACTCAGACTGGGACTAAGACTAAACCAAAGTCTCAGGGCCCTGAGGCTTCAGGAGCACCGCCGAAAAGGCACAAAAGGCCTGAGACCAAAAAGACACCCACTGACCAGGCAACAACCACCCCCGTGACAACGAAGGACACTGATACATCACAGTCAGTGCCATTGGCCACACCTACTACTCCCCAAGATCCAGAGGGAAACAAACAACCCGCTGGTAGGGGAGCGCCTTCCACTTTGCCCAGTGATGACATTAGCAAATCAAAGCCTTTGTCTGAGGGCACACTGATCGATCCCAAAGACTCAGGGGAAAACAAACAATCCACTGATAGGGATACAACATTCACTGACTCTGCTAAAGGCACTGGGAAATACCCACCAGTGTCTCAGGGGTCACTGGGGGACAAAGACTCGGAGGGAAAGAAACAACCCGCCGATACGGAACCCAAAACCAATCCTGACTCCCGAGAAGACGCTGGGAAACTCCCACCAGTGTCCGAGGGGTCCACGGGGGACAAAGACTCAGAGGGATCAATACCACCCGCTGATATGGAACCCATTCCCACTCCCTTGTTAACTGTTGCTGAGGTTACTGAGCTGCTAGAATCTGATGATGACTATGCTGAAAGTGATGAAGAAATCTTATCAGCAGGGGAAGAAGTGGACGCTGAGGTTCAAACTGAACAAGAGCCTCAGCCTGATCCACAGGAACAGACTGAGTCACCTTTTCTGCCTGAAGACAATGACTCAGCCTCATCTTCCAGCTCTGACGAATTCAAAAGATTTGACAATGTTCATCCACTCACTGAAAGACAACTGGTTAAGTGGATCAGTAGGGCTTCAAGGAGATTGTTTTCTGGGGTTACTGAACAGTTTTGGGATCAACACACTGAGGCTGCTGCCAGTTACGCTGACCTGAGATCTGATGTGCTCACCTTCAACGAAAATGTTCATGAGCACAGAGATCTTATGTACCATCATCTTGTCAACCTGGATGAACACATGGTTAAATTCCTCAAGCATCTTCAGACAGTTGGGGTTACGATTGATGAAATCAGGGATGCTGTCAAAGAGGACCCAGCGCTCAATGCCAAAGTGCTGGAGGCAACTGAAGCTTATGCAAAGAATTCATCCAGGCTCACTGACCTTATAGAAATGCTCAAGTCTGCGAATGTTCAGGGTCTTCAATCTTCAGTTCAGACTCTTCAGACCACCATGGACTCACTAAACACTCAGGTAGCTACCTTGACTCAGGCCTCGTCTTCAATGGCTTGGAATCTTGGTCCACGAATGACTGCCTTGGAGTTATCTCATGCAAACTTGGATGCAAAGGTCACTGGTCTTCAAGCAGATACTTCAGAAATAAAGGCCATGATGACTGAAATCTATCAGGCCTTCAAGGGTCAAGCTGGTCAGTCCCCCTCAGCACCTACTCCAACTCTTGCCCTCACTGACGCTACGGCAACAGTTGAGGGGGAGAATACTGCTGAAGAAACTCCTCTTCACACTGAGGGGGAGCAAACACCACCAGTCTCAGCAGCTCAAACATCATCATCATCAGCACCAGTCTCTGCAGTACCAATCTCATCACTTCCACCTCAAGCAGCAACAACAACAACACTGACAGTCTCAACACCTATCATGACAACATCACTACCCATCATTGCATCATCCTCCTCAGGACAGGACAAGGGCAAAGGCATACTGACAACTACTGAGCCTGAGAGGATCCCCTACAAAATCGGTGACACTGAATACCTCTTCACTCCTCAACAGCTAACCAAACACCTTGCCAAAGAAGAAAGAAAATTGAAACAAGCTGAGGATGATAAGAAGACTAAGGAGGCATTGACCCAAGTGATTGCCGAAGAAGCTGAAAATGTGGGAATAGATGCAAGCAAGCTTAAAAAGGGTCAGGCAGGACAGAAGTTCATGGAAGCTCAGGCTGCTCAAATGGCTGCAATGAGAGCTCAGTATGAAGAAAAGAGAAAGAAAACTGAAGCTTTCAGGCAAAACAGAATCAAAGAATATAACTGGACAATGACCAGCCGAAGGCTTCCTGAAAAAATCACTGATGTCAAAATCATTCCCAACACCAAACCATTGGCTATGAATGTTTACAGAGGAGATGACAAAAGACACTTTGAGGTTCATGATCCCTTAAAGTTCAGTGACTTTGGGATCACTGAACTTGATGAACTTGGTCCGATCATTGGAAAGAAGCAAAATAAGGTGGTCAAGGAGCTGATGAAGATGCTTAGCAAAAGGTATGAAAGGCTGAGGGAAGCACCAGCCCAACTAAGAATTCAGCCTGCCTTGACTGCACCTCAAGGATCTCAACCACAAGCTTCCACTGGCAAAAGGAAAAGAGTTGATTTCCAACCTGAGATCAAAGTGCCTGGCCTTGATTGCAACAGAGAACTACCTGAAGGTGTTAATTTTGTGAACTGTCTAGTGATTGAAGAGCCTGAAAGAGGGCTATTCCACATTGATGTCTATGGGAACCCTGCATTTCAAAGATGGAGTGACATTGATCAGGCTGGAGTGGCTGCAATGATCAGCTATATTCCTGTGGCCTCTCAGATCCAATCCCCAGCGAACATCAGGTTCTGTCAAGACCTGAATGCCAAGATCAGAGACCATCCTGACAGGGAAACACTCATCACCAAGAAAGTAAAGCTTGAAGCACTGGGTATCCATCTGGAATGACATCATTTTGTCTTATCTTTTGTACTAGTGATAGGAACTTTGTAATCTGATCAATAAACGATGTATGTTTTATTCATTTACTCAGTGTTCCCTATTGTATTCATTAGTACATTCAGTGTAAGAAGAAGCCTCTTGCTCACTTACACTGATCAACCACTTAGGCTATTTGTATATCCAAATAGGGGGAGACTGTTGGGTTCAGTAAATACCCAAACTCCTTAATCTTGGATTTGAATAGAAAATAGCCCAAGTATTTAATCCGTTAACACAAACAGGTCACTGAGTGCATAGTCTCTCAGTGAGTCGTCTTCAGGTTACTCAGTAAGAGGCTAAGAAGAAGTCTCTCCACTCAGTAAGGCGGAACTTAAAGGGTGAAGACTGAGTCAAGAAGAAGATGATGGATTCAGTGAGTGATGACAATAACTCACTGAATCCCTAAGATTCCTATCCAACTTCTTACACTGAAGACAAACTGAAGTAGAAGACTGAAGAATGTAAAGACTGAAGAAAGAGCGGGACAAAGCGGGAAAGGTTGAATCAGATAAGACGAAGTCCTTATCATCCAAAGTCAACTTTCCCTGAATAGCAAAACATCAGGCTCAGTGTCATCACTGAACTTAGGAAAGTAGTCTTGTCTCTTACCTAGAATAGTCTTTGTAAACAGAGACAAAATACATCAGTATTTTGTCTTCTGTGTGATGTCAGTTTGTCACTTAGGAAAGAGTCAAATACCATACATGTATAAATAGCATAAGAGATGGAGTGAAAAGGTTAAGCTTGTGAATTGTAAAAACACATACACGCAAGCCATCTTTTCACTCCTCCAAATACAACTTAGTTCCTGAGATAGCTCAGTGAGCTCTAAGAGTTGTGCTCAGACATAGCCTGAGCTTAGAGAGGAATCACCCAACTTTGTCATTTCAATCCCAAGTGCTATTCCGCAAGTACTTGGGTAACGTATTCTTTGTTGAATTATTTCTAATAAGAATATGACGTTGAAAATTACTTAGTGTGTTTTCTTTATGTTAATTTCAGTCATTGTTCACTTTTAACTTGTTTTATAAACTTGAACTGTTTTAAACGATAGTGAACGGGGAACAACAACCCACATATGGTGTGAATGTTTAATTGAGATTCGGTTCACCCACGAGGGGCGTCTGTTTGTTTGCTTGTTTTCCAGCTTACTTCTTTTGCATGTTTACTCGAACTTATTTTTCAACTTATTTCTTAGCTTATTTTTTGCTTATTTGATAAGTGTATAAAGGGGGTGTTTGTGGATTTCCACCGATAAGGGTGCGTTTTGTTAGTAGTTAGGGTGTGTTTGGTCATATAATAGGTCGAAACACATAACAGTTTAAAAGAGAGTGTGTCGCTTTCTTTTATAAATGATTTTACATAACGGTTTCGGGCATTACTTGGGATTTTGTAATTGAAAACGTATAAAAACGCATAAAAACGTAAGAAAACGGATAAAAACGTAAGAAAATGCATAAAAACGGAAGAAAACGGGCGAAAACGTATAACCACGGACGAAAACTTATGAAAACGTAACAATAGTGAAAATTGGACTGAATTCGTAACACCAGGCGAACCAGAGGGACCATTTATGTACTTAACTAAAATGAAAAGAAGGGTATTTTCGTCAATTTAATCATTCAGTAACCCGAATGAACTTATTTTGAAGTTCAGTAACCTGAATGTAAATCCCGTGTAGTCCAATACCCTGATTGAACAAAAAAATAGTTAGGTAACTTAGGCGAACAAAGTTGGAAAGTTGGGTAACCTATCTGATATATAGCCCTATCTATATCTATATCTATATCTATATCTATACTACTTATAATGGAGGAAGACACTTCCCTCCTATTTATTATTTTAAGACTTCTATAAATACAATTTTAAGCAAATACTATCTTATAAGCATTATTTACAAGTATCTAAAGCACATATAAAACTAAAAACACACTACATTTATAATACAATTAATACACTATTAAAAACACCCTTTCATCCAAAAATACAAATTTTTAACCACAAAGTACAATATAATTAAGCTTCCACACATGTATAAACTAAAAATATATTTTTAACCAAATACAAGTAAATAAGCATAATTTACAAGTATTTAAAGCACAAATAAAACTAAAAAATACTATTCAACACAAAATTAATACACTATTAAAAATACACCTTCACCAAAATATAAAACTATTTAAATACAATGTACAATCTAATTAAGCTTCCAAATCATAAATATGAAATCCAGCAGTACAAAATAAAATAACACTTGTTCATCGAAAAATTTAGTCACAGGGTACCCGCCGCCGCATCGCGCGGGTACCCTGCTAGTCTATACTACTACATCCGTCCCAAAATTATGGTCTTCTATTGACTTTTTCGGTCTTTCTTTTTTAACTTTGACCTTAAATATTTTTGTTTGTGTTATATGATAGTTGATGAAAAATTTACTAATAAAAAATACATTTAAAACATAATCCATTCATATAATTTGTATCAAATCAAATATTATATAACACAAACAAAAATATTTAAGGTCAAAATTGTAAAAGAAAGACCGAAAAAGTCAATAGGGGACTATAATTTTGGGACAGAGGGAGTAATATATAAAGCATTTAGGCATTTTTATAAATAGAAAAGGCTTAAAAATTCAGTCTCAACACTTGCCTATTAAGGAAAGAGTAACCGACATGTTCTTAAAAATAAAATTAAATTATGTAATTAATAATATAAATGATTGTAACTGAAAATATTTAAAACACAATTAAGTAAATAACCATTATTAACTTTTGGTTACATAATTTTAAATTCACATTGAATTATAAGTTATTTGTTTTAGTATAAAAAAGACTATGAAAATATGATAGATTCGTTTTATGGAGTAATTGTGTATAATTTTTAAAGTGTTGAAAGAAGAGATGTTAGCTTGAGATGGTGAAGTCAACCACGATGTTTTTGCAATATCAAAAATTGACATTGCTTTTGTTTTCACATTATCACCAACTACGACGTGTCATCACTATTACCGTGTACCAAAACACCATCATTGTTGCTTTCTACCTTTTTGGTTACAATGCATTGCGCATGTACTACTATAATATATAAAAATGATTTTGATGCTTCAATTGTACGCTATTGTGAGTTAATTAGTTACACGGGTACCCGCCGCCGCATAGCGCGGGTACCCGTCTAGTTTCACTAAACATATAAACCATTAAACATAGTTTACGTAAAGCTCATGAAAGTACTTTGCATTTATGGTTTCACAAACCATATGAGTTAATGTGGCAAATATATGTTTCCTTATCTATAATTAATGTTATAAAATGTGGTAAGTGTATATGGTTAAAATGCCTATCTATATGCTTCTTCATTATGATCAAGCATCTACATGAGCTTGTTTGTTGGTCATAGTGTTAGCATGCTTTATTCTATATCTACGTGAATTATGTGTTACATCAAATCACAATTTTCAAAAGTCTCTATTCACTAATTCCCACACTCGTCATATCATCAGGAATAGTATTCCACCTCATCTTTCTTAAACTTCATCACTCAAAATTATTTGCTCTATAATCTCTCATCGTCACTCATCGTCAAAAGAAGAAATAAAGAAAACACTAAGTTGACTTACTACATCCTTCTTTCTCCATCATCACTTTCTCTATTCAAACTTATCTCTTCTCGTGTATCTCTTCTTTCTCCTCAACTTTGATGTTGCCGCTTTTTAAAGCAAATGAAACATAATTATTTTCTCGCCTTGATCTATCTTTTGCCCATTCCTTATCTAAAACTCTCGTCTTAAACTTCTCTCACAATTTCTACCTTAGAATCATTTGTCACAATGTAACTTAAAACAAGTAAAATAACAAGTAGACAAAAAAGATACACTAAAAACCAAACACTCAAAGCTATCATATCTTCTCGGATCCTTTCATCACAACGGACAGTATCCTTTGTAAAAAGGATCCAGTGGAACCGGCACATCAGACACCAGTTTAACGATTTTAAATATCACAAATAACCTCCCTTTCCCTCTCTTCATTCCAAAAATGAACAAAATATTATATTCTCTCATCCTAGGGTTTCATCTTTCTCAATCTCAGTATCTTAAACATCTTCATAAGTATTTACACTCATCCCTGTAATTTCTTCTTATTTGATTCTAGGGTTTATGTTTTAAAAAAATTGAGACAAATGGGTTTATGTTAAATGAATCATTTCACTACCGCTATACATTGTCGTTTTACGCGCATATACATCTAGTAAATATAAAAGCAAAATAGCGAGGAAACAATGTTTCCTCGACAAAAGCAAATAGAGGAAACAAACCTAAGTATACATGCCATTCATGTTATCCAAATATCTACTTCTTAAGATTTTGCCGCAACGCGCATCATACTTGTTTGTTACATCTAGCTAATGTATCGTTTATCGTAAAAAAGGTCAACATGATAATACATATCATTTACGTAAGAAAGACAAAAACGATCCAAAATTGTATATTAAAGAATCAAAATCAAGAGAAACCAAAGTAGTCAAACACGGACAATCGTCACCAGAAATACGAGTGGTAAGACATGTATATAATTCAACTCCCAACACTTTTTAACCATGTGATAACTCAATGCGTAGCTAAGCTAACAGAGGCCCTATACAAAAGCTTATATAATAACTAAGCATGGCGATAAAAGATATATTATAGAAACTATTAGAACAAAAAAACATGGTACTCAAATGATAAGCTTCAATTATAACAAATACTTGCAACATGAAGTTAAACTAAAGTTAACAATTTTCTGTTGAAAATGAATTTTGAGGTCTCAAAAATTGTGCGCATTTTGAGGCCCTTAAAAATTTGAGTCACCGTGAAAGTTGTGTTCCATTTTATTGGATCATTTACAGTTATGCTTCATTTTGAAATATCATTTTCTTTCAGATTTTTCTGTTTATATCAATGTGACCCGTAAAGGAGGAACGGCTAATAACATCATATACAGCTATTAGAGACAATTGCCTACTAAGACAGGATGGCCTGTCTAGAAAAATGATCCAAGAGATCATAAGGTGCTCTAGAAAAATCAATTCAGAAACAATATCCACCTTAAAATTAGCGCGCACACACACACACACACACACACACACACACATATATATATATATATATATATATATATATATATATATATATGTGTGTGTGTGTGTGTGTGTGTGTGTGTGTGTGTGTGTGTGCAGAAATCAATCAAATATGCAATAAATGGAATAGATCATGCAATAACAGTGTGAACAAGATCAGATACAGCGGCAAACATTGGATTGTGGAATCTAAAAGCAATGTACCATATAGACCTAGAAGCAAAAAAAAGAATTGAGCAGCAAAATCGCAAGTTTATAGCGGTCATATAAAATAATAGCTAGTAAAGAATCCTAGGCATTCAAGTTCTTTTCAGCACAGGAAGGGATCTTGGTTCTGTTAATTCCAATGGAATATTAGATTTTCCTTTGAAGTAATAAAATTGGGAGATATTATGAAATTCAATTCCTAGAAAGTTCTAACTTTTCATAAAAAACGGTCACAGGAAAGCCTATTATACCAAAGTTAAAAGAGCCAAACATGCCCTAGGGGTCTTGTCTTGTGTCCAATAACCATATCTGATAAAATAAATACTTTGTAAACTAACACCGATTATAGTACATGTTTTCTCTAGACGCATAAGATAATGGGTCCAAAAAAACACAGGCCCGTCCTAAATGACAAACCTTAAAATAACACGGGTGCATTCCATACAACTTAAAAAGTGATATATATTAACGGATAATGTCAAAAAGAACTAAGGTATCAACGATAAATACTAATTTTCATATCCAACACAAGATCTTGAGCTATTGGAATTGTGTTTCCCAAACAAAATCCTACATGTAATACAGCGCCATGGACTAAGAACTTGACCCATCCCAACCTAATCTATAGATGAAATAAAAGGACAACAATTCATCGTCAATAACCCATAGAAATCTAATATGGTCTTAATCAATAACATGCAACTCTACAACGACATATAACTATACACTAAAAATCCATCAGAGAAATATGAACAAGTAGGTTCTAGTGACAGTTTTTATTTTAAAGTTTTATAAGCATATCATTTATCTTAGCTTTATAATCTTACTAATCCAAAATGCAAATGGACTGATAACTGCAGGCAACAAAGAACCACAAATGAAAGATTATCAAGCAACCAGATATAAAAGTTTATCTTCTAATTACAGAATTAGTTTCCAAATTAAGAAACTACTACAGGCCGAGTGTATTTCCATAAAAATATCCAAAACAATTTATATTAAAAAGAAAAAAATTGACTAGCAACTACTATGTTAACATCATCCGAAGTAATTCATCCAAGACAAATTTCTGCTCAAATAAGATAGGCCAGAGATGATATTCCATCATCAAATAAATTAAGAGTCCACCCTTTTTTTGTGGACATATCTGCGTTTTAACTGACCTGGCTTGATGGAACCGCTTGTAGAAGCAAAGATCGGGCAATAGGAGAGTCCGGATTTCAAGCAAGGCTGGTGGGTGGGCCTATTATCATGGTTTATGGAGCTTGAAGCCAAATACTCTTTGAGTGTAGCTTTGTGTTGCCTTTTGTGGCTTCAGATGGCCATAAGTCATTAAGAACAAGTGTGGGAAGGTGGTGCCAAAATAAGCGCCATCAATATCTATGGGAAGTCAAGGAAAAGAAGTGTCACACTCACATAAAGCTATACGTATGGGAGAGTAGCAGAGGCGGTTGGAAGCTAGTAGTACCAACTATTATTTAACATAGAATAATCACAAAGATTAAATGACTCAAAGCAAGAGGTTACAGTCATCACTAAGAATAATGCAATCTATAATTAATGCTCATGGACAAGGCACAACATATATATTATCAGATAGAAGCAATTTGTTTACAATCAGATTACCGCATTATGTATTTTTCTATGTTTTAGAAAAAATGAATTAACGCACAAGTATGGGTGCATGTCTTAAATATGGTAGGTAGTGACATATATCCTCAGAAAATGAAAAAGCTAACAGCATTGTGTATTTTTCTAAGAAAACCCTTCACATCCGGTGGTAAAAAGTTTGTATCCTGCCTACCAACACACCCTTAAAAAGCACTACCTGGCACCTATCTACGTTATATGCATCTTATTCCCAAAGGGTTCCAGGTTTTTCTTTTTTGAATATAAGAAAGACAAAATGACCAAACATATCTGTGTTTGCAAAGTATAGGGTATTTTAGATTGTTTCTAGGTACAAAGGTTAGACATCTGAGTGTCAAGTGCAACGATGATCAACGTAACTACATAAGTCACTCCAAAATACGCACTCTACTTATGTATAAGCAATAACATAATTATGTAATAAAGCAGTTAAGCACATAGATATGTAATGTGAGGATACTGCCTTGGTATTTGGATCGAGGGTAGTAGATGTCTTCACACTTGGGACAGTATATTTTCACGGTACTTGAACGCGGTATGTCAGATTGGCCAACTGGAAGACAAGGTTGTCCGCAGCAATAAACTCTTGGACATCGTCCAAAGTCATAGTTTTTGTACTTCTCCAACTGAGGAATTCAGGTAAAGGATCTTTACACTTTTGAATCATAAAATAAGAGAATTAGAAAAGAATGAACAGTTATTATACCATTGCGGACATTCCCTTGGTTGTCAATATGTATCGGACATGTATTAAGCCATACAGCATTTCTGCGGCTGATTCAACAAGTTCATTCTGCTCTTCAGTAAACATATCTCCTTTTCAGACACAAAAGCAATAAACCATTACTAGTGTCAGGAACAAACGAAGATGTATTCTATAAGGTTCAATAATACATGATACTTCCACTTTATATATCAAACATCTCGGTAATCAGTTGGAAAGATTTACTCAACAAATAAAGAAGTTTAACGCTAAAAATCTACTTGCGTAAATGTAGCAAGAATACAAAACACCTAAAAGATTTTAACCTACAAAATAAATTAACTGTTCATAAATATTCTAAAGCAATTCTCAGACAGGCAAAACAAGTTTATGATGCAGGGCGAACTGGTGTGTAAACTATGTTTAAGAAATAAGAAGTACATTAGCTCTCTCAGGATGTTTTACTCTGCTACTCCTTCAATACTCAGTGTGCTTGTAAAATTTAACAATCTAAACTGAAAGTATTTTACCAAATTCTGATGGTTTCTAAGCAACTGTCATTTTTAAGAACGTAAACCACAGCAACAAACCCAACAGCAGGGCTACATTAAGCAATGTTAAGAACTAATATAATTAACTCATGTACATAGCTTACCATGAGAAGACTCCACGTCGAGAATTAAATCAAGTGCGTAATCAAAGTAAGGAACTTGACTGCTCAATCCACAGAGATTAAAATCATCTTGAATATACTCATCATCAACTTCACAGAAAAATTCATTTCCTCTCAAGTTGCAAAACCATGAAATCCAAGAAGTATCATCCTCGTCAGAACCACTAACATCAGACTCTTCACTGTCTGTTTCAGATTCCTCTGCAATAAAAAGCACAAATCATAACCAGAAGCACAAGTATAACAATGTTATCACTTAACACCAATAATTCGAAACTAATAACTTTAATTCAAACACAGAAAATAGAATTATGCTGCTTCACTATACAACCCATCCGTATACATGCACTACTTATCATTAAGGACACCAAATGCAAAAACATAACACCCATCCTAATTAATAAAACATGAATTTGAAATCAAAATTTAAGTAACGCAAGTCATTAACTATACAAGCATTCCACTTATAGTTTCATATCCATTCATGCAAAGCTAATACATTTTACCACTTAATACTATATACATACACCCAAAAATCTTCCTTTCACAAAAAAATAATAATAATAATAAATAAAATAAAATATTTAAAAAAAAAAATCATTATACTCAATTGCATACATTTACTATAAAGTTCATTAATGATACCAATTGCAAGCACATAACTTCCATCGTGGCAAAAATAGCTGAAGACTATTTTAAAAGTTACATGATGCAACTTATGAGGAGCTAATGAAGCTTACTATGAGCTTGTGCCACAAACATACCATTAATCTAAATTTGCACAAGCATATATACGGGATATGCATGAAGCTAAAAGTGTGTGTTTGCATCCACAAAATATAAACTTTGAAATCAACTTTGGTAACACAAGTCATTTGTTTTACAAGATTAAATATACACTCCCGTTACTACACTATCCTATCACATTCTACAAACCTAATACATATTACCACTTCAAACCAGCTACATACAATCGACAATCGAATTCAATTCACAATCACACATCATCATGCTTCACAATACATACATCAATACTTGCACACTACTCGCGCGTTTAACCTTAATCCGCAAAACAAGTATCCAATTTCAACTTTCAACCAAGGGGGTGTTTGTTTTAGCTTATTTCCGTGCATATGAGATTAACTTGTTCGGCTTATTTTTCATAAGCCCAATTTTTCGGCTTATTTTCCAGCTGCTTATACAATAAGCTGACAAGTCTTGGATAAGCCAAAAAATAGGCTTATGAAAAAAAAGCCAAACAAAAAAAGCTCACAAGCCCAAAAACAAGCTAAAGCAAACACCCCATAATACAAACAAATCATCCTACTACCACATTATCCTATCTACATCAAACCATATCAGATAAAAAAAAAAATCCACAACAGGGATGTTTGTTTTAGTTTATTTTTGCGCATATGAGCTTATTTTTGTGCACATATCATTTTGTTCCGCTTGTTTTTCAAAATCATATTTTTTGGGCTTATTTTTCCATCTTATGAGCTTGTGCATAAGCCGAAAAAATATGATTTTGAAAAACAAGCCAAACAAAACAAGCTCATAAGCGCAAAAAGAAACTAAAACAAACACCCCCTATAATAACAAATACACCATCCCATTACAACATCAAATAATTTAATACAATAAAAAAAATCAAAACTTTATAAATAAAAAATTAGTACCATCAGAAGGTTTATTATTAATAATTTTGGTATTAGAAGTAGAAGGCATCATAGACAATTTATCTTTGTTGTTATTAATGATATTCAAAGGCCTTGTTGATTTTTCCAAATGTTTATCCAACGCTTCATTGATTATTCGTTTCCGATCTCCTCCTCCAACCATCTCTGATGATCCACCAATACCACGGTTTTTGTACATATATCTATAGGTTTTGGAGGGAATTAAATAGATTGGAATTGATGATTGATTAATTGAATAAAGAAGACGGAGGAAATTAGGGTTTGTTGTTTTTGTTGTTGGTTGGTGTGGACAGGGAATAACATGAAAGGGGAAGAGAGAGGGGGAGGATCTCTCTTGGGTTAATATTTTCTTGTGTTTAGGGTGTTTGGGATTCTTGTTTGAAAATTTTTGCATTTAGGTGATATTTTGCTCAATTTTATGTTACTTTGCTAAAATTAAGATATTTTTTAATATGGTATATTTTATAGCTGTAGATAGTTATACTGATAATATTTTATAAAGTATTTAAGTTTTCTTAAAATAAAAATACTTAAAAATTCAGCTTGCTTATTATAGAAATTCAATAGCTTACAAGACAAGAAGCATAATTGATAAGAGTTTAAAACGTGCATTTTTAAGGGGTCATTTAAGCTTTAAACTTGTACATTTGTGATCAGTTATTACCCTAAATCGTTTATTTTCACATTTTAGGTACTTGGGACGCAAAAGATGAAAACCGGCATGTTTTGGGCTAAAATGGACAAGAAAGTGAAGAAAACGACAAAGTCGTGAATCTGTCTGGAAAAGGGCTTCAGATGGCGTCACATCTCACACGCGACGCCGTCACTTGCATTTGGACGTGATGATTTGATGAAAATTTTACAAGTGACGACTCAAAACTTTTGAAAACCTTAACACCTGACGGCGTCACTTGTATTTGAATACCATAATTCATAGTAAAACTTATACATGACGGCTCATATCTTTTAAAAAGCGACGGCATCAAGACACATCATGACTGCGTCAGAGACTCAAAGCGACGACGTCACAACGGAGACTTGCAACTGAAAATCCCTAATGACGGCGAGTTGGCGGCGTCACAATCATAGAGTGACGTCGTCACAATTGTAATACTATATATATTTTCGCATGGTTTTCATTATTGGTGTAACACTTTGGAGAGGCAAAACCTTAGACGAATTTCACAACTTTTGTGAAGCTTTTTCAGCCACTTTGGCTCATGTGTCATTGAAGTTAAGTAATCCCTCTCTAATCATTCAATATGTCTATGTGTTGTTTGATTTTATATTTTTCTTTTCTTCACTTTAACATGCTAGGCTAGATTTATTATTGTTTTCTTAGATCTAATGAAACATAGTTATTAATTATTGATTGTCGTCTCGCGTTAGAGTAAAAAAACTAGCTTAATTCTTATATGTAACTAGCTTGTCCATCTTATTAAATGCAACCCTAGAGTGCATTAGTGGTTTCTCTCGTTGTATTTATTGCGTGAATTGTGGCTTGTAGATCCTAAGAGACTTAATAGACTTTAAGGTTCTTAGGGTAGATTTATACGTTCATTAAGTTAGGGCATTTGGCACCTTCCTATGACTAATAATAAAGAATACAACGCTGCAATTAAAACAATGATGTGACAATTCGACTAATCAATAAGAGATAACTAAAGAGTAAAGAAATCTAAGCAAACACATTTTCCTATCATAAGAGTTACTACCAATTTACTTTTCTTGCACGTAGTTTAATTTTAGTTTATTTAGTTTTGTTTTAACTAGTTAGTAGTTAAAACGCCCACTATTCAAACCTGAGATTTTAAATTGCTTTCTAAAAAATATAAAAATAATAAAAAAAAAAAACAAAAAGACTCATCCCTCACCTTTAGACCTATCTCGACATGCACTTTGGCCTTCACAACACTATTCCCCTAAAGAACGATCAATCCCCCATGTCCTACCTATACTACACTACAACAATTACGTACACTGCCTAGGAGGATTGTAAAACTTTTGTGGTTTTGCAAAATTCCGCTATCAATAATGTACACTACTTTAATACATACATTTAAAAGACAAACACACAAGTCTTACTAGAACCAATACCTACTTTAATGCTATTAATAAAGTTAATGTTTTTAATGTAATCAATTAATTAACTGGTCAATAAATATAACTAATGCATCTATTAAATTACCCTTTACATAAAAAAAATACAAATTATCAAGCATATTGTACAACCAGTTTAAACACAATTCCTGCATTAAATGTCACTAATACAAATAATGAAGCACATTATACAAATATTCAATCTTGAACGGGCACGGGCCAAACGTGCTCGAACTCGAACGAACACGGGCTAAACAGACACGGGCCAAACGGGCTCATGTTATACAAATTGACACTTTTAATGTTAATTACTTGTATAATGAAAAACAGTGTCATTAGTTAGAATATGTCACATGAAATTCTTGATATCCATAAATTTATTGTCAAAAAGAACATAATAAACTAAAATACATGATTCATCGAAAAAATTTATTTCATGGTACCCGTCGTCGCAACGCGCGAGTACCCTCTTAGTTTCAGTGATAAAAAAAAGTTTATCGGTTATAAAAGAAAAATAATAAAATTATGATTTGAGGATTAAACATTATGTTTTGAAACCCGCTTCGACCCGGTGGTTCAACCGGTTGAACCGTTCCAATCGAAAAACAAATCAATTTAAACCGTGTCAACCCGACGAGTTGGGTAGAAAAAACGGGTCAAATTAAATCGGGTCAACCCGGTGGGCTTGAAGCGTCATGGGTCAACCTGGTTTTCGATGTTTATTAATAGTTTCCTTTTGAAACATATGTGTGTTAATAGTTGAAATTGCTCATAATTAATTGTTTCGACATTTTTAAAATTTTTTTTCAACATTTCACTTTCTTAACTTTTTACTTTTCACTTTAACCATTTTTGTTTTATAAATAATATAGATAAAAAAGATTATTCATGACATTGTGTACTTTATAGTCGAGTTATTTTCTAGACACATAATCCACTATATTTTGAAAAATCTGAACCACACAAATTCTTATATTTAATGGACGGGATTTAAGGGGAAAAAAGCACGAAAGAAACTAAAGTGTAAATTATCTCATTAACTAATGTGACTCACCACTTTTTTCTCACCTGTCACTATTATTCTCTTTCCACTAAATCCCAACCACACACAAATATATACACACTTCACCACTTTCTTTCTCTAACGATAATCAAAACCTAACATAAAAATAAAAAATCAGCCGTTATTAATCGTAGAAATCAAATAAAACACATAAAATGGAACAATCGAGGCATGCAGAAACGGATTCGGGAAAAAAGGTAAAATGAACTAATTGAAACTTCGGATGATGGTGCGGTTTCCGATACATTATTTTGATGTTATTTAAATATTTTTTGTGATTTTGTTCTTATTTTTGTATTTTATTTGTGTTTTTGATGTTATTTATGAAGATTTTTGTGTTTTTGTTCATTTTAGTTCTCTATTGTGGATTATTGTTATAATACCTTATGGCCCGTTTGGTATGCGGGTTTTAGCGGGTATAGATTGAAAGAAGTATCAAATAACTTGTTTGGTATCAATTTGATTCCCTCGCCCCACACTTTTAACTGATAGATTGAATCCGGGCTCCACTAGCCTCTTTTGATCGTATCATTCATTATCTTGAATTCTCCACCACACGTTTTTTGCACTCCCATTATTCTTTTTTATTTATAGTATTATTTTATTATTACGGGTACAATCAATTACACTAATATATTATAAAATATATATTTTATTATATTATTGTATATTTTTTCTCTCCTTTTCTATCACACCTTTTTCAAATCAAAATCTGATATCAATCCCGTTTATAAACCAAACGGGTCCTTAGTTTTTACTGTTATAGAATCATTATTAGTGTGTTTTACTTATTAATTTTTGATAATTATTTGTGATGATGTGATATTTTTGTTATAATATGAGAGATTAAACGTTAGGTTTTACATAACACAAAGAGATATTGTGATGTTTCTATTAGATTTGTGGTGGATTTGCCTGTTTAATGGATGATTGTGCATGGTACGAAAGGCTTTACAACGGTATTTGAAAATAATAGACTAAAATACACTGTTGGTCCTTAAACTTGTCAATGCGTATGGTAATAGGACAAACCTTGCATTTATCATCGTGGGGAGTCCAAAACTTGTGTCTTATACTCTAGACAAGTCCCTTTACCAATTTTCTGTTAGTCAACGTCTGTTAATTTCCCCATGTGCCTTGCACATGAGGGTAAAATGGTCATTTCATTGTTTTGGTTAATTACCCTTCATCTTCATCTTCCTCACGTTTAAACCCAGATTCCGGCGACCTTAAAACCCAGAATCCGGCGACTGTCATTAGTTTTTCGAATGCAATAGGAAAGCGATATAATATGAGAAAACAATAAAGAGCTCTTGGTTGTCTGCAATGTTTTTATATACTAATCCAAATCAATTGCAAGAATGTTCAGTCTTGATTGACGATTATTTTAAAAAGCCTCCTTACTTGTAACAGAATATACATCGATAAAGAATCCCACTGAATATATATATATCAGATCTCTAAGTGACAACATTTAGCATACACAACGATCACCATTACATTATCTCATTCAACACTTCAATCCGATAAACCCAAACAAATCAACAATCATCTGGTACAAACAAACATAGGTCTCACAGAAATAAATTGATATTGTAATAGAATTGTGGATGAGTTTATTTTGATTGATAAGATAAAAGTTTCGAGGATTGACCTGTTACACCGCTAGACTTAATATGAGTATATACTTGAAAAGTCAACAAAGTAAAAGTCAATGGACTAACTTGTTAATCTAATAAACTAAAAGTAAAATGCTTATACTTATATATATTTCCAATGGTGCAAGCATCGTGTAGAAGTGGTAGTGATACACAGTTGGATACTTGGATGTGCAATTTGTAATTTACTCACAATAACGTGAATAATCATACATATCCTTGATATGTTTTCAGTTAAGCTAGCCTCAGCGGATATTTTTCCGAGTTGGTTCATGCATCATCGTGCATTTCAAATAGAATAATAGTAAGGACAATGCCACTTTTTGCTTTATTAATAAACCCATATCAACTACTCATGAAGATTTGATTCTGCTGAAATTGAGATGCAATTTATTTTTGCTTCAGAATCTTTCAAATTTGGAAAAGCTTACCGCGACATAGGATAGAACACTACACCATAATTCCTATATTGCATTGCATTCAATATCTCTGAAGCAAATTTGAAACAAGCAATCTGAAAACCATACAATAACCCGATGATCTGGAACTATAATCGACAAAATAAGCCCAAAATTTACCAATCAATTGACTACCCAATTAGTCACCACGTCATCGAATCGTAGAATACGTAACTTTTTAATTGTGTTATTCAAAGTTTCTCATCAGATATTTACATTCAGATTCAGAACAATATTAAGTTTAACAACTTAACAACTGTATAATAGCTAGAAATCACTATAATGAGTACAAATCCATCCAAAAAAAAACAAGCTGATAAATTGATTAACCAACAATCATCTTCTATAGTAATAGATCCTTCCACAAACATACTTTCAGTTTCAAAATAATCCAGAAACAGAGTTAAATCAAGACATTAAAATAAGCTATCAACAAATTCACAAATATAAATCAAACAAGTTCAAAAAATGAAAGAAACGACATGAATTCCATATAAAATCTGCTACAACAATCCAATTTCAAAACTTGTTCAATCGGGTACTCGATTGGACATACATGCTATTAAAAGCTATACCCTTGCTTTTGTTCTCTTCTACTTTCGTTCTCGTCATCATTTACTGTTTGAACAAATCATTTTCGACTCAGTAATGATTTAAATATGGTAGCTTTATCTTGGTCGCCGGATTCTGGGTTTCAAGGTCACCGGAATCTGGGTTTAAACATGAGGAAGATGAAGATGAAGGGTAATTAACCAAAACAATGAAATGACCATTTTACCCTCGTATGCAATGCACATGGAGAAATTAACAGACGTTGACTAACAGAAAATTGGTCAAGGGACTTGTCTAGAGTATAAGACACAAGTTTTGGACTCCCCACGAAGATAAATGCAAGGTTTGTCAAATTACAATGCGCAGTGACAAGTTTAGGGACCAACGGTGTATTTTAGTCAAAATAATATTGATTAATAGTATATCACCTGTGATATAACAGTTAAATTATTGTTGATTGATAGTATATCTAATGTGATGATGAATAGTTTTGTGTTTGACATATGATATTGAAAAAAATGAACTATTCATACAATAACAAAAAATATGAAAATATTTTGATGTATATTTGAATGAGACATGTGCAAAAAAATGACCTCATCAAAAGAAAAGAATCAGCAGCAATTGCAGTTGTGGTTAAAGAAAACACGACATCTCCACAAAACAAACTAAAGAAGCTCAAATACATGTGATATCACTTGTGATGTCACACATGATATCAACTGTGATATCACTTGTGATATCATAGGTTCCTCCATCACCAACACTGATTCGACAAATAGAAGAAAGCCGACGCATCTTTGATATCAAAGGTAACTCCAAAAGCTTAAAAACATGAGAATGAGATACACTGGAAAGATCCTTTTTTCATGAAATGAATGACCAAAAGAATTTGATGATAGAATATGCATATAGGTTTGCACCAGAAACCCATATGAGAACAAAATGAATGAGTTGTTGATGAACCAATGAAGAGGAAGATTGTCGAAGAGCAAAAGTATTTAGAATAAGTTGATGACAACAATTGCATCTAATCCCTTTAATTTGATTTCAAAAACAATATGTATTTTGTGTTATGTTTTAACATCTCGTACTAAAATCTTTTGGTTGGTAATATACAATCTATTGATAATAGTTTATGTTCTCTACATAAAATGTGTTATCAATCGGGATACCCAACTAAGAATGTGAATTATCACAAGATATAATCAACTTCATATAAAATGTTAATGATTGTGGTTTTTGTTCTTTACATATATGTGTTATCAATTGTGATACTCAACTAAGAATGTGAAAATCACATTCTTTCCACATGTGATAATGAATTTCATATTTTACCAAATGTATATGAAATAAATAATAAACATCACTTGTCATATTTTATCACCAGCTCAGCTTTCTCTTCAGCATTGCCTAAAACTTACACACTTTTCTTTACCTTTACAATGTAGTATCACAAGTGATACATAAAAGTGAAGGTAATTTAACATCCATTTAAATCTTTGAAAAAGCAAAAAAGAACGCAAATTTCTCAAACACTATCAAACATAGGAAAACTATTGTTGAATATATGTGCACACGCGTCCACTAAAGTAGATGTCTCAATTGCAAGCCTTTTGATAATTTCATTCTTTTCATAATAATGATTTTTTTTTCTTCCTCAAATCAGGTGGAATTAAATCTAATTTCCAACGCCTTAATAAATATTGTTCTGGATACGTACAACATTACAATTCTTGAGCACACAAAATATGTGTCGACATAGAATCCCACAGCTAACAAAAACCTGACAACAACACGCAACTGAACTATCTTGTTTGTTATGCAACACTTTCATCGAAACAAACAAATCACATAAAAAAAGATATGAAACATAATATCACAAGTGATACTACACATATAATGCAGAACATGTTAAAAAAAATTAATATGAAGCATTAATATCTATGAAAATGTAGAGGGGGGGGGGTGAATACGTTGCTGTTTAAAAACTTTAGATCTTTAGTATCAAATCGCTTATGAAGCTTGTTATAATATGAAAGTTCCAATTATTGTTTGTGACCAATGTAAAGCATAGTAAACCAAGTTGTCACACAAGCATTAACATCAAACCACATCACAAGCAATAGTATAGTGCAATAATAAAAGTAAAGAGACAAAGAAAGGAAAGTGCAAACCGAACACGAGGATTTATAGTGGTTCGGTCACGGATCTCCTTTCCGCCCTACTCCACTCCCCGAGTACTCAACTCGAGAGTTACTTCACTAAATTAACAAGCTCCCTTCTCAGCGGAGAAAACCTTACAATCGTCGCAAACACTTTTTCTGGTACAAAGCTAAATACCGGGTTCTAGTTCGAGGTAGAACCAACCTAACGTCGCCTATACAATATTTCCGACACTAAGCTAGATGTCGAGTTCTTTTACAAGGGTACAACCACTCCCATTATGTTTTATGGCCCAACATAACAAACCTTGTGTTTTATGGCACAAACACATAAACCATCTAATCTAGTTTGGTGAAAGTGTTGTGATGATGCAATAATGTTTACAATAATGATCCATGACACAAATGTCTAATGGATATGAATAACTACTTCTAAATGAACTTCCATTGATAGGAAGCCTTTATGATGAAGATCACAAGTTCTCTAAACTTGTTGTGATAGATATTCAACTTGTGGTGAGTGGGGATGGCTAGATCTCCAAGCTTTTCTTGGTTGATCAAAATGTAGAGTATGCTTACAACAAAGATGAATGTTAGAAGTATTATGATCATGATGATTAGGGTGTTTAATGTGTGTTACTACATTGTTAATGATTGATCTAAATGTATGCATAAAGGTGGAGAAGATGTGTGTTGAAGTGGTGAGGAAATGAGAAAACAACGGGCTTCTATTTATAGGCAAAAGGGAACAGCAGTGCCCACATACCAAGGAACCAAAAAAATGCCCTTTATAACTTTTGGTGCCGTGGGTGTCTGACAGAAAATCTAAAAAATCTTTCTTCAAATCTTTCCAATATATTACCAAATCTTACTAAGATCACATTTGATATATTGAGTGAAAATCTAACCAAAATATTCAAGAGATCTTCCAAGGATTTCAAAGATGATGATGTAATATGTATTTCTATTTTAGATTAAAAAGTTTATCAAAGTAAACTTGTAAAATGTAATATGTAACTAGTTAATAAAATGTCTAGTTACCTTTTGTAAAATAAAATATCTAGTTGAGTGCTTGTCAAAATAAAATATATTTTGTCAAGTGTAAGTAAACTTTAGTACTTGTATGAATATTATAGTTAGTTTACTTGTACAAATAAAAGTATATATTTGTTAGACATTTTACAAAAGATGTATTTGTATAAAATACTTTTGAATGCAAAATGTAAAATGAGGTTTGAAATAAAATGGTTAACATATTAAAATACTTAGTGGCTCTAAACGTATTTTGAACATTCTAAATGATTTGTTAATGGGTTTGATCATAATGCCACATAACAAACATGTACGAACCTGTGTTGTAACATATGAGGACTTGATACATCGAGAGGTGTTGAATATATGTTGAGACAAAGTGTGATTACAAGTAACTTGTACATTTTATGTTATGTATTACAAGTTACATGTTTGTCATCAATCAAAACAAACGAGACTGTATAGATTAAATATCGTAATATTTGCACTAACAAATATCAATAAAAACAGCAATCCAAAATGCAGTTCAAGCAAAATAAACTATGAGATTAACTAATAAGCATTGTACACTATAATCAACACTAATATCATAAGTGATACTACAAATATGATGCATAATAGATTCAAAAAAGCTTTAATATAAAGCATTCACATCAATAAAAACAGCAAACCAATGCAGTTCAAGCAAAATTAAACTAAGAGTTTAACTAATAAGCAAAATTATAATATCATCAACTTAAAAATATCATAGATACTACACATATGATATAGAGCAGATTCAAAACAGCTTTAAAATGAAGCAGTCACACAAAAAAAACAACAACAAGACAATGCAGTTAAAAGCAAAATTAACTAAGTGCTTAAATAATAAGCAAAATTACACTATCATAAACAACTTATCAGCAAATTAAACACAATTTTGATCATTCAACAGGTAATCAAACACTAAATTTAAAAAACAAGACACAGATGGAGGTGTTTATTGGTCAACGATCAATGCTCAATATTTTTCGATGAACCAACAACCCTCCTCTACTCATGGCAACCACTGCAACAACGGTTATCTCCGTCATAATGGAAAACAAAAACAGCCAGATCTCAACGATTTCGAATTTAATGAAAGTGACATCGTCTTTTCGTCTTCATTAGATTTAACCAATAATGATATCATCTTCTCGTTACCGTCACCGAAAAACATTTTCACCTCACCGCCGGTTAATCGAAGCTACAATACCAATATCTACCACACTTAATGATGATCAAGACGTGATGATGAGATGATGAAGATGATCAGAATGAAGAATAGATGAAGAGTTGAAAAATAATTGAAGATGAAGACCTATAACTGATTTTGGGGGAAGGGGGAAAGAGAATGTGTTGGAAAATTGTTTTTCAAAAATGATTTTTTGCAAACTTTGGACATTATTTAATATATGTATATGTTATATATATTTATATTGGTTAGTAGGTTTGCGTTCGTCTTGAAGAGAGCTTCGCAAGGAGCTAAAGTGTGTCCAAAATGGAGTTAATATGAATGAGATATCGTGTCTTAAAGTGAGGCACTTGAAACACAAAAACTTGGAATTGGGAGATGTAGGACCGTAAAGTTTGATGATTTATGTGGTTCGGGAGGTCGAGGTTGGTGATTAAACAAGATATTCATGTTGATACTTTAGAGAAAGAAAGTAGAGAGGGGTGAAAGAAAACAATGTTTATTAGATTAAAACAATGAAGCATACACAATGATTTCCCACACCCCTCATAGAGAGTCATGAGGGGTATTTATAGGCTCATTACAATGTAAGTATCCTACTTGTATAATAGTAGTCCCTGCGGGCACAACTAACTACGTATCTAGTCCAATTAACGTGTAAGACGTTATCTTTACAAATAAGCGAGGCTAATAATCTTCCTCCAAGATATCGTCACACGTGAATGGTTAAAATGAAACCTATAAACAAATTAAATTACAATAAGAATAAAAATTGTTGACGTTGTTGAAGTGTAGAGTCTCTGTAGTCTAGATACTGAGGATGACTTGAAGTTCTCTCTTCCGACGATCTTGGCATTTGATCTTTGTAGCTCTGAACTTCAACTGTAATGGTCTAGTTAGGTTATTACTCCCTCCTAACTAGTGAGCCTTTTTCTTTAATCTGCTCCCTCCTAAATAGACAACTCTCTTCCATAAAATCTCTTTAGTCTTCAAGCATGTAGCGGAGAAGTTAGACTGTAGAGTGTAGCACACTAGTTGTCGTTCGGGGAACATCATAACAACATAACTCACTTAGTATTGCATTAAAGTTGGTAAAAAGCCCCGATGTACACACACTACTTCTCCTTCTTTGGTATTAAGCACAGTTCCCTCAATCAATCCAATCACGGAAGACGAAACACTACTCCTTCCTGATGGTTGCGAGTTATCAGAATCATCATAATGTTGTTTACATGTCATAAATTACCTTGTACTTGATGCAATATTAAAGCCATAGTTTGTTTAAGCATAAATCCGTGAGCATATGTCCAAAAAAATACTATCAATACTTCTCTCAAACCAACCTGTAATCGAAACTCCTTTTGATTCACCAGCTAATAGTAATGACCACATATGGAGCCAACCCGATATGACTAACTTGAAAAAGAAGTAAACATCCCACCTTTGTGACTTAATGCTTGTACTATCTTCTTGAAAAATCCACAACTCCGTGTGACACTGAGTACTACAACGTAACTCCTTAAAGTGATAGTTATACACTGTAAAGCACTACAACGTAACTCCTTACATCAGTTATAGCTAGATAGTCAAGTTTTAATCACTTATGAAAAATGCCCAGACAAGTTACTTGAGACCTACAACGTATCTCGAAGATAAATAAGTACACCCGTGAAACATCATTTCAATTCCAAATAAGCAATACCGTACAAAAACCCCGTAGTCCTTTTGTTAAATTAATAACAATTCTAGCCGTGAAATTGTATCCCCGTGAAAATTTGTAGACCAATATACCACTCTTTATACCTGATGCGCGTACGAAGCGCGTTCGGGGTCATAGGAACTTCCTTTTCGTCGAGCAAGTTTTTCAATACCCTAGGCAGTGAACCTAATCGTTGTAGCATAGTATTGGGTAAGCCTCGGGTATTGATATCATTCTCTAGGGGAATAGGAATGCTAGTAAGAAATGTATTACGCTAAGGTGGGGGTTGAGGATGATTCTTTTTTATCTTTTTATAGGTTTTTTAGAAAGCTAAGGGTAAAATCTCGGGGCAATTGGTTTGGGGGTGGTACTTCTACCGATTACTTCTACTATTCTAATTATCTAATATTATGGGTAGCTATGTCTATTTGATTGTGTACTCGTATGATGATTAAAAATGTTTTACCTAGATACTATTACTCCCTAGTTATCTTTTATTGTTGGTTGAACTATCACGTCCTTATTCTTAACGCGTTGTATTTTCTAAGGTCGTAGGGTGTGCCTATGCCCTAACTCTTTGAGAATACCTTTAGGTTATTGCCTACGAAATCCGCTAGATTAATCATAAACTAACTTTAAGGTTATCTTTGGATGTTTAGACTACGAAATCCGCTAAGTGATTCATAAACTAATGTTCACAAAGATTACTCAAGCATTTAGACACAACGATAGCCTAGTTGCACTCCTAAACCAATTACAATTAATATAAGAGACAACCAACCAATAATTAACAACTAGGTTTCATAGATCTAAGCAAACACACAAGAAATTTAGCTAGACATGTTAAACAAGCAAGCATACACACATTCAATGGAAGACATAATGATTCTATTGGATTAAAACACTTATCTTGATGTGTAAAATAGAGTTTGGAACCCTAAGATACTGTCCAAGTTGAACTACAAACGTTTAGGGTTTTTACTCCAAAAGTCTACCTCTTTAAATGCAGAAAAATTGAATTCTATATATAGATTTACACCCGCGATGGCGTCGCCTTTTAGGTGGGACGCCGGCAGATCGCCATCATAAGGGTTTTTGTCCTGGCCAAGTTATCGATGGGACGGCGTCAACTTGTAGTTGTGACGCCGTTGAGCTTCATATGGGACGTCGTCTTGGTTCTGGATCTGGGCCGTCTGAGATGAAAAGTCTTAGTGACGCCCTTCCTCTTCAAAGCCTGACAGCGTCATGTGTTATGAGCAAAAATTCCACTGAGCCGTTTGGTGCATTCTTTATCAAATCTGTAGAGAGTGACGGCGTCGCCCTTTAATTGGGACGCCGTCAGGTTCATTTTTAGCAGCTTGAGTGGCTTCGATCTTGAATTTGCCATTTTCTTTATGTATTCACTCCTTTTCGTCCAAATAAGCATCATTCCAGCATTTTGCTTCCAAGAGACCTAAAAAGTGAAAAGGAACGAAATTAAGCAGTAACGGATATAAAAGTGGTCGATTAAGGGCTTAAATGACCCCTTAAAAGTGTACGTTTTAAATCCTTATCAATACCAATATTAAAAAAATTGTATCCAATCTTTTTGTAAAAAAATATCGGATAACAATTTTTACTATTAAATCCAATACGTCCGTTTAGTACATCACCATACTATATTATAGCACAAGTCCAACCTTATCATGTGATCCATCAGCCCAATCCAAAAATCAGATAGAAGTTCAACAAAGAATCCCATTAACTATATGAAATCCACGATCCAATAAGTATTATCTCGGGCCCAATCCGTTAAACCCACCTCCAGTGAATGATAGAACCCCGTTCTTGATATAACCCTACACACGGTTCAATTTGACCAAATGAAAACACATAGATATGTGTTATCCGCCCCTATCGCTAACTAACCTTTATCACCCATCTCTGCATACCGCCATCATCAACACCATCTCATCGCCATCATCCAACAACAATTGAACACATACCTAACATAAACAGAACCGGATCAAAATCCCTTCATTTCAGTTCAAATCCAATCAAGAACATGATTTTTATGGTTTCAATATCCATTTGGGTCGCGGGTAGGTTTTATTGTTGTATTTTTCATTTTGTTTGAGTGATTGGCAACGAAACAATAAGACAGTTATAACATAAATGTTGTAGCTCGTTTTCTTATTTTTTTTTCCGAATATTGAACATGATATATAACCTTCAAACAAGGATCGATGATGATATAGTATTTCGTGTGTTTGACCTTCAAAGGTCTAGATGAATCTCCAAATATGACGAAATAAATGTGAGATTTTTATTTGTGTTTAATGTTGTTTGTGGCTAGAGATCTATAAGGAATTAATTTTACACTTTCAAAAAAAAGGGAAAATGATGCAAATAGACCGCGCGCCCTGAGGCTAGTCACTTTCCGGACCACTTTTATTTTTTATTTGAAAATGGACCGAGGGCAACCGCTGTCATTGGGCAACTAATCGAAATTGTGACAAGTGTCCCGTATGTGTAAGGTATTGTTTTCTAGGCAACTAAAAAGCGTTGGGCAACCGTATTTTTTAAAAAGGATTTTTTGGTCATTTTACATAATACTTGTCAAGTACATATACTTTTTACATGAATAAATTATTCTATAAACTGTGTTCACTTTTCACAAACACTGCTTCTTCATTTCACAAACACTGCTTCTTCATAATACTGCTTCTTCTATTCTTTATTTCCCCTAAATTACATTTACCAGGGGCTCCGAACCTCGACCCACAATAGTTTTTCTGGCCCGACTTTCTCACAGGCCGGGTTTTAATCCTACCCGTTCCTATATGTCGCTTTCCTCACTCACGTTCTTCCCTCCGGCATAGATCCGATTGCTTGGATCCTTATTTTTCTGTTCCGATTCATCCAATCCATCTACTTTCTCAATGTTAAACGGATCCATCCTTATGAATAGTGCACTCCACCTCCTGCTTGCCGTTGTCTCATTCCTACGGTCGCTGTATACATGACACATGTTTCTCCTTTTTCGCAACATCGTATTTAGAGTTTCTTTGTTGTTATCTTCATTTATTTCCTTCTTGGTTTCTATCCTCTTTACAAAAACCTTTGGCTTTCTTAGGTGCACAGGTTTCACTATGTTATTGTCGTTTCCCTTCCGCTATATTCCTTTCTGTTTATGATACTCTAGATTCTCATTATTGGCTGCAATTTTTGGGTCACCCGTGTTGGTTTATCGCACCGTTATTATTTCTAGATTACCCATACAATTTTTTTGGGATTAGGGATCTTTATGCTTGAATTCTTTATATAATATACAATTTTAGAATTAGCTGTAGATATGGACAATTGATTATAGGTTGCTTCAAAGTTAAGGATTCTCAGCCTTTAACTACTTGCCTGTCTAGCACTCTTTTCATGATATACAATCTTCACCAAAATAGTTGTCTAAGGATTAACCATTAGTTGTTTAGGAACTGATCATGTTTATAGTTGGATACTTTCCATGATATAGATTATTTGCGCTCAAAATTTTCGTCCAGATTCTTATCTTAGAATTGAGTATGTTTTGAGAATTAATTTTGTGTTGTTTTACAATTAGGATTTATTGGAGTTTAGATATTTACTTGTCGTTATTTTCGTACGTTGTTATGATGCTTTTCGTTAACGTTGTTGTTTGGCCAGTTCTTACAAGTTGTTTCAGGACTACGCCGTAACTGTATCTATGTAGTTGCCTGTGTACATTGGCTAATCATTACATCAATGCATATTCATTTTTCGGGCGTTTACATTTATTTTCGGGCGTTTACATTTATTAACATTCTTTAAACACCAGAGCGTAAAGTCGATGCATTAACAGAAGTTGCATTCAGGTTAGTAAAGGGGTGCAGGATCTGGCGGCGACCTTCAAAAGTCACTATAATGCTCTTACTGAAGAAACAGATGCAATATCGACTATCTCATGAAACAGGTAAAATTATACATGCTCATTTTTGCATATCATGTTTATGGATATTGAAGAGTGAAGACTATATTCTAATTACATGCATATTTTGCAGAATATTGGTCGACTTACACAACGATGGGTGCATAAACGATGAGGATATAGGTTAGTATGAAAACGTGTTGCTCAGCCAATTGGCTAATGTGGAATGGTTGGGGTTATATATGGATAAAAAATGATTACATCTGAATCTATGAAAACCTTTGTTTAAGATATGCTACTGCGTTTGGAGGGTTTACTGAATAATGACAATCAACATCAGAGATAGTACGATTATCTGCAATAGTTATTATCTGCTATGGATCGCGACCTTGATTTGATAGCTAAGACCTTTAGAACGTGTCTGCTTCAGTTGTTAAACAATTACTGTTAGAGGTAGCTACCTGGGTGGTTGGGTAATGGGTTAAAGCAGGCTCATGAGGAGAGTCATTTTTATTTGTGACTAAGCTTAAAATGAGTCTGGTAGGGTCGATCCACTAAGCAGTGGTGACTGGGATAAATATGACTGCAATTTGCTTTAGTTTTTTTACATTCGCTATTCGTTATATTGTTATAGTAGTGGAAATGATTTCATTTGGGTTGTGTTCTATGTCTAACACCAGCTGCTTCATGGCTGCTCATCGACTGTTATTCCTTACACCTTATTGTTGACAACCACTATATTGTTTAATTACCCATATCATACATAGAAAGCTACTTGCCTTTTATTCTTCTATAACAATCTTTGCTTTTTCTTTCACATTTTAATTTCAGGGTTGTGCCACGGGGGTCAAAGATGGTGTTTGGCCAGGTAGTCAGCTGTCCTCCAGGTGAAGGCAAGACCACTTGCTACAACGGCTTGCAAGACTTTGCGCATCCTAAATAATGGGTCGTTAATAATGGGTACGTTGATTTCTATATGTATAGATAACCTTGTTGGATAAGTTGTATTAATTGATGTCCATTTTTTTTGATTTCTCACAAGTTCACAAAACCTATGTATTTTTGCAGTACTTCAAACAGCTCAACCCCACCATCATCACTATTGAAGCGCATAAAATGTTCAACCAGGCGTACAAAAAACGGTGGCAGCCTTTGCGAGTAACAGGGTCTTTGGACGTTTAGCTGAAATTGATTATTGTAAGGTGTGTGGGATTGCTTCTTAGTGTATTTTGAACATGCACGCTTTTGTATTCAAACATCCTGCCACGAAGCGCGGGGCTTAAAACCTCGTATATAACATTTGCCTATGTTAGGTCATCATATTAGTAACACAAGCATCAAATAGAAGAAATAGAAAGAGAAGAGATCGGTTGAACAATCACAAACACACACTATGCGTATGATATGAAGAATGGTTATGCGTAGCAAAGTGAAAGAGAATGAATTGAACAACCAACCCTCAAGTGAGGGTATTACAAAGGTATTTATAGGAGAGGGAGCTAGGGCAACACTCCTAGTCCCTTCCTTTCCTTATTGGACTTGGGCCAAGGCTTATGGGCCTTCTACATAAGCCTTAGCTTAATAACTAACATAAAGGCCATATTAAGCTAACTATTACATATGAATCACTAACACTTGAAATATAGTTTAGGAGTGATTCCAACAATCTCCCCTAAGTGTTAGGGATGAATTAAAGAGTGATAAATGTTGTAGGTGCTGATGTAATAGTAGCTTTGACGTCTTCTGACATTCTTCTTTCTTGTGAGAAGGAGTGTCTTGATTTGAACAATCTCCCCAGTGTAGAGAAATTGTTTCCTTTGAAGAGTTCTGCTTTGACGTCATCTTTTTCTTTGTTCTTTAGTTCTTTGTTCTTTGTGGTAAAAGTGATAGTATGTTGTCATTGTCTGCATCGTTGCTCCAGTGTCTCCACGTCTTTCTCCAACATGCTCACACGCTCTTTAACGTTGGATTACAGTACTGATGAAGTTCTCTTAGTCTTTAAACTTTGTAGATTCTTTGATTTGACGTAGAATCATTCTGACTTTTGTGTTGCCTTTTGAGAGAACTTGCATTAGTGATGATGTTGGTATGAGCATGTGAAGAATCTGCACGATCGGTCCGCTCCAGAGCTTCCATAAGAAGCAAATATACACACGGTTAGTAATAAGCGGATTCCGGCACTTACAAGTTTGAATTTCGAGGGTGTTAACAGCATAGTGTGAAAACACATCTCTAATTCTCACAAAGGCCGTTCCTGAACTGGAGTCCCACAAGTGAGATAACACGATGTACCGAAGTACATCTACAGTTCAGATGAGTCGCTGAGGTACACCGAAGCATCACCTCACGACTGTAGACCGTTTGAGACACACTAAGCGTAATCCACGGGGAGTTACCGAAGTGACCTGCTGTCAGGGCTGTTTGATGTTGACCCTGGCAGGAGTTTCCATTCAATCACTGAGAATCACAATAGTGAGCCTCTCATAAATGTTCTCGACAGATTGCTAGGATCTGTGTAGGACTCGATAACGTACCACTGTTGTTCTTATTGTTGAACAACAAGTGATGAAATGTCAAGTGTACCTATGAGATCTTTTAGTGAATCTCGTGGCTCTAGACTCAACAGTGCACTTTGGTTTTCCTGAGCGGAGACTAGGGAGAGGGTCTCCTTCTTTAATACCAGCAATCTCTAGGAGAAAGCTGATAGTTTACGTAGGGTTCCATGTGAGTATGAAACAAGCTTCTGTTGGGAGAAACTTGAGTGGCTAAGAAGGTTTAGTGCATGCGTCACTGGGTCCATGACGACTTTTATCTTCAATACCGGTGTCATCAAGTGACGACCAGTAGCATATGAATTGAACCCGGTGTCTACCCTAAGTTGAATAATCCGGAGGGCTATTTCTTTCCACCCTTTTCTTTGCTTTTCTTTTTAATTCTTCAACTCCTTATTTCTCCGATTCTCATTTGCTCCTTTTTATAATCATACCTAAGGACTTCTAAGTACTAACTATTTGTGATGTCCTTGGGTAGATCCCTCCGGCTCTGGCAGATCATAGGACGGTTATTCCTAACCTTAGTCACCTTATAACTCCATGACTAACCTATGTTGCCATAAAACCATTTTCTTGAAAATCTCTCAAAGTGGTTATGATTGAAAAACATTTTGTACCACTGTAAGAGTTTGATCATTTGCAGAAATACTCCCCCTCCACACGTGCTTAAGTGTTTAGACAGAAATCTGCACGGTGAGAGTAGAGTGCGCACTTTTGAATTGATCGACTCAAGATAGACAATTCCCCGAGGGACACGGTTACGTTGCATAGTTAAAGAGTTACATTGTCAGTTTCTAGGTGACAACTAGCTCTAATAACTACCTTGAAGGTGTGGACAAACCTCGAAAGGTTGTCAAACCCGTAAAAGTTCATGTCTATCAAGAGCTTCTCGAATAGGTACAATTTACTTGGATAAGTCTTTGGAAGACAAATCTTTTCAATGTATGACTGTTCAGATCCCGTCAATTCATGGGTTAAGTCTTTTCACACGACGATTCAATAGCAAATCAACATATTTCTTATCACAATAATTTTCTCCCCCACAAAAATGGCATATAAATGTTATTTTTGATAACGTTTTGATATTAAATATGACCATTTCGAGTTTTGTGGGAAGATTATCACGAAGAACAATTGTGTGAACAAAGTTTTAGCAAATACTCCCCCTCAATAAGTAATACTAACTTTTGAGGTTTTTGAAAAACGTAACGGGAAGTACTTGTTCTTTTTGAGCAAAACTTTGAAAAATGAAAGTTTTGATAAGTTTTACTCAAAAGTAAGAAGCTTTCGCTCCTTTTATAAGATTGTGGCACTGAAGCGTACCACAGGGTCCTTTCATTACAAGAACGGGTTGTACACTGTTATGTGTGCACAAGCCATTGTCAAAATAAAATCACACATCCAAATTAATATGAAATTGAAACAGTTTAAGGGGTACCAGGTAGTCCATCAATCTTTCCAGGAATGTGAACAGGGTGTTGATAGCCTGTGAGAGTAATCCTGGGACGACCACCTACAAAGCTCTCCAAAGTTCTGAACTGGTCCCGTCTGTACAACCTTTGATCGATCCTAGTGATGATCCTCTTAACATCCTGTCTTTCCTGAGAATTCCATCGCTTTGGAGACCCAATGCCTTCATGTATCGCCTTCAACCTATAAGCCAAGCCATCCCTGACCTTCTTCAAAGTGTGATCCCCAAAATTGTGAAGATCTCTACACGCCATCAAGCAGTTGCGTTGTAGTTCACTGTGGTAAACTACTCCAAACGGTTTGCTGACGAGAGTGTATTGTGGAAGATGGTTGATGTCAGGAAGTTCTAGCTGAGGTCTGGTGAAGTTGACATGTGTCTGATACGATTCAACAGCAAGTTGTAAATCTTCTACACGTTCCTGGATCACTATGCTTCTGATGAAGATGAGCAAGGACTTGATGTATTCACGTTGAATTTTAGTCGAGAATTTATTCATTCTTCCTTGTACCTTGGCAAGATACATGTCTTCAATGTCGTTGAGAGACAAGTTCTGAAAGTCCGCTTCACAGAATTCATAGTCTCTTTTGTCTTGTCTTTTGACCACGATGTTCTTGAGGAAAGTGTAGTCCCATTTAGACGAGAGAGCTATATGCTTAACAACAACGATCCCTTTATCACTGTATACTTCATGTATTGACCTACGAACCTGGCAGCTTTTGTAGTAGATTCTTCGGCATTACGGACAATGGTGAATCCCATACATTGCATCGATGTCATACTGTTCCACGTTGTTGGAAAACATGTGGGTAGCATTTTCCTCGATGGCTATACAGTTGGAGTATATGGCTGCCGGGAATGGAAGTGTAAGTGATGTAGCATATTTCTTTGAACCATCGCTACCGTGTAGAAGGAATTCCAAGTCATTGTTGAAAAAGTAGTGGAATGGAATCTTAGGTTGATCTGGTTGACCAATCGTTGGTAGAGGTTTAGACCAATCGGTGTAGTATGGAGCCTTATCTCTTCTGGTGAAGTCGATGTTTGCTTCAGGGTTGAGCCAATCAATGTTGTTAGACATGGCTCGTGCTATGTTTTCAAGGTGATATTCAACTTCAATAGCACTTTCCGAGCTGTCTTTGAGTAGTTGAAAGGCTTCATTCTTGATTCGTTTCAACTCTGATATCGTCATCTTCTTCACACGGAACTTTTCTTGCAATAACTTAGCATGCTCCAACGTACGACCTTCTACCATATCTGGATCATCAGTAAGAGCGGGAGTAGCATTAACAAGTGTAGAGAACCATTCAAACTCGGTGTCATCTTCGTCTAGCCATGAGACGACATCAGCCTTAGGAGACTTCTTCTTCTTCTTTGGCCTTGATGAGGATGATGGTTTCTTTGTTGAAGCGGGAGAGGTGGGTTGTTTTTGGGGCTCAGGGACTTCCTCATCGTCACCACTAGTATACTCGAAGTGATCACCGGTTTTCTCTGTCTGAGGTGGTAACTCAGAGTCCTGAGGTTTGTCAGTGGAAGAGCGTGGAAGAGATCGTCTTGGTGGTGAAGTCCTTCGGGGTGGTGGTGGCATATATGATGGTTCTCCAGACTGCTTTGGACGTTTAGGCTCGTCATTTTTATCCTTATCCTTGTCTTCATCGTCTCTTGGACGTTTAGGCCTTTGACTTCTTCTCGGCATGCTGATTTGAGTTGGTATTCCAGCAATGCTTCAAACAATTTACCTTCGTAAGAAGTAAATGTTGCAGATCGTTTAGACATTTGAGATACCATCCTGGAAACCAATTCAGCATCTGAGAATATTATGGGATCAGTTGGGTTGATGTTTACGGTCATAGGTGTTGATCTCATAGTTTGCTTGGCCAAATGCAATAGATTCGGATAGAGTTGTTTGGTGTACATTTCTCTTGTCACACCAGGAACGATGTCAAGAAGGAACTTGTGAGTGTAACCTTTGATCATCTCGTTCATTTTCCCTTGAAGATCATGTTGCATGAATTTCTGGATGTATTCCCTTTCAGCTGACATCTTGTCATTCTCGTCATGAAGATACTGGACCTGGTCAGCGAGAAAATTCAGCTTTTTGTAAAGCACGTCTTTCTTCCTGACCTGCTTGACAGCTTTAACGATCCTTGTCTTTGCCCGAGATATCCAAGAGTCCGTTGGTTTCTTCACAGATTTGGATGTGGATTTGGTTGATCTTCTGGATGGTGGAGGTGAAGAGTAAGAAGACGAATCTGATGATGAAGAGTCGTGAGGTGATTCAGGGTCTTTAGGAGGTTCAGTTGTTTCCTCCTTAGAGCGAGTAGGACTGTCAAGAAGATAATCATCATAACTCACTTTGTCATCTTGTCCAGATTTAGCCTTTACTTCAGCCTGAATCCGAGCCTCTTCCTCTGCTCTGGCTTGAGCTGCAGCCTCTTCATCAGCCTTTTCTTTCTCGGACTTTTCCTTTTCTGGTTCCTCAAAGTCATAATCAATAGAATCCTCCACGCGCTTATGTTGTTGCTCAAGAGTGGTGGCACCAATTCCCTTATCGGGTTGATTAACCGCATCAGGAATTGGTGTAGATTGGACACCACCACTTGACCCTCCGGGGCTACGCATTTATTCCTGTTCAAACTCTTTTGCCTTGTGTTGGAGTCTAATGATTTTGAACTTCTTCCTGTAGTCAGTGTCCAGTGGCTCTTCATCTGAGCTTTCTTCTTCATGCTCAAGTACTTGAGTCTTCCCTTTGCCTTGGTCAGCTTTTGGACTGGGAGGTTTAGCCACTGTTGGAGTGACATCGATTGCAGTTTCAGAGTAGGTGACCTCCTCGTCTGATTCGGTTTCATCAGAACTTTCATCCACTAGCTTTCTTTGCGGTTCAGACTTGGGAATGGGAATTGGAACAACTTCCTTAGAGGGAACTTTCCTTTTGAGTGGAGGTTTCCTCTTAGGGAACTTTCTTTGACTCTCAGTGCTTGCAACACTTCCTGCACTGCCTCTCCTGGTTTTCCTAGTAGGTGTGCCAGAAGACTTGTCATTGAGAAAACCAACTTTGCCTTCATCAACTGCTACCAGATACCTTTTGTATGAGTAAAGCTGTTTGATTTCATCAGAGAGAAGGTGATCCGGCAGCACATCACCTTGTTTCTTTGTTGTTGATTCCTTAAATCTGACTGTTAGAGTATGTTCATACAACATGGATTGATTGTTTGGGTCGTCGAGTCTCAAGGGAATATCGGGATTTAACCAAGAGCTCTCTGGATCAGCAGTTTTGTGTATCTGATGTATGGGATCTTGATGCCTCGCTTTTTGAGGAAAGACATCATGTCATCCCATATCAGAGCTTCAACTTCGATATGTTTCATGTTGACCAAAGCCCAAAAAATCTGTAGTTCCATGAGCTTGGGATGCTCATAACCACTATCCCGTCCAGAAACAGATTTTGTGATGATGATGAAGAGGGTTCTCCAGGGCTGAGGGATATTCTTCAGATCAACGTAAGAGTGCTTGGTGATTACCCCTGTAGCTTCATCATAACCGATGTCGATCATGAATTGCAGAACGACCTCTTCAGAAGGTGTAGCGTTGTACTCAGTTGGTTCAATGACAGGAATGAGGAGAATAGCCCGCAAGTCTGCTGGTGTGATGGTGACTTGCTTGTGATTGAGAGTCACAGTCACAACATTTTGCCCTTTGATATGCTTCATTGTGTGCCAGAATTGCTGTATGTAGATCTCCGGAACTGTGGCAGAGTTGGTGAGCATATTCTGATAAGAATGGTTCTTCAGAATGTCCACTGCTATCAAACAAGAAGACTCTGAGCATGTGAGGGTATCAAAATCAACACGGAGGTTGTTCTTTCCAATCTTCATCGGATAGCCATTAGAGAAGATATCAGCAACGGTGAGAACATTTGGTGCTTCCACATTCTGTATTTGAGCGTCCATGTCGTGATCTGAAAGATATTTAGCCAAAAGAACCAACATATCGAAAGACATTATGTTAGTCAACAGATGGTTTTATTGTCTAATTATTGAATGTGATATGTCGATGATTGTTACGAGGCCAATGTCACTTGTTTGTCCAATAGTCCAATGACGTCATGATAAATTTCGTGAGTTGATTAACTTTAAGTTTTAAAGTCCATGTTTTCATTTATTATTTACAACTTGTTTAAACATTTAAGCTTATAGTGACATTATTGGTTTCGTGGCGTTATGATTTAATTATTTACAAGTTTGCACGCGTAACAATTCATAATTACGGTTAAACTAGGCTTAGGCATAGAAATGGCAAGCTTATGCGTAAACAGGAATGATATACGCGTAAACGCAAGCTTATGCGTAGGTTCTTGACTTACGCGTAAGAAATATTACGCGTAGGAAAAGGGGACCTTATGCGTAGAGCTTACGCGTAAGCGTATATGGAACCTTACGCGTAAGGCTTACTCGTAAGAGTCAACCTTATGCGTAGAGGTCACTGTTTACGCATATCCTTCACAGGATACGCGTAGTCCCTTATGTAGAACCTTACGCGTAAACGTTACGCGTAATATTTCTCTTACGCATAACATGCTACGCGTAAGGTGATCCTTATGTGTAGATGGCAAATACCCTCGATTCTGAATTTTCACGCGTAATAAACCTGAAATAATTGCATCATAGCACCAATATTAACACATACATTCAGTTATTTTCAGAATAAATCATGAATACTCATTAAACAGTTACGAGTAAAACACTTATGCGTAAAACCTAAACCCTAAGTTTCAAGAATTACGCCTAAGATAATTAGCCATAGGAAATGCACCAAAATGATTCTGGGAAGTCTAGTATGCCTATTAAGTTGTTTTATCCAAGTTTTAACATCAAACTAAACTTGAATCAATAATACCCAATTCGTATGAACTAAAACCCTAAAATTCAATTCTTCACGTTTGATGTTACTGGGCAAGTTCTAAGCATGGATATTATCAATTCATCATGTAAACAACACCTTATAAGCAACTAATTAACCAGAAACACTCACACAAGAAAAATAACCAATTCACGCATAAACCCTAATTTATTCAAACTCAATCAATTCGTGTTTCTGGGTGCGTTTTGATGATGGAAATGGTTTCAAAGTGATTAAGTAAACATTTTGACACTATCATATTAACAAAAAACACACGAATGAAGGATTTGTGTTCATTGCTTACGCGTAGAACACAAATCACACTCAAACACACCATTTGACCGTTGGATTTGCGTATAAATCAAAACCATTGTTTAAAAACATGTTAAGATTATAAAACCACTTACAAAATGATGATCCAAAACACGGATTTGATGATCGAATTTTAGGCGTAGGATTTTGTTTGGTGAGATATTAAATGTGATGATTAAATGAGTTAGGTGGAGAGTTTTGTTAGAAATAACTTTGAGCTTTTGACACATTCAGTCCCTCCACCTCTACCATTTACATCCAATGCCTTTAACTTCCATTTTGGTTACCAAACGAATGATATTTGGAAAGAATTTTGACGACACTCCCCTTCGACTTAAAGATTAATGAAAGTTTATAAATTTTAGTCCGAGGAGTGTCAGTAAACCAGAAACGTGTGACCACCATTATTAAAGAAACAACCGGGATAATGTAACATGCAAGTACAAGGTTTTATGAAACCGAAAAATATTTGCTTTCTCCCCCTCAACACTTGTTCGAAAAAAATACTGGATTTTGAAAGATTTGAGTGTTGACGGAAGATTTGTACTTGCCATGTTAAAAGAGATATAGATAGAAGAATATTTTTGATGTTTTATCTGATTTTATAATTTTGTATTTTGTTTTTGAAAAAAATATTTACAAAAGAGGTTTTGGTGTTTTACTGGTTTTTAAGAATGTTTTAAGAGTTCATCCAGTTCCTCTTGAGTCAAACACCACATACCAATCCGGTGGACCAACTCATTAAACCTAGCAGGAGCTAAGGCTTTGGTGAGGAGATACGCCAATTGGTATTCTGTACCCACAAAGTATAATTCAACTGTACCCTGTTCCACGTGGTCCTTGATGAAATGATATCGAAGATCGATGTGCTTTGATTTCGAATGTTGTACTGAGTTGCACGAGATCGCAATAGCACTCCGATTGTCGCAGTACATCGGGATTCTGTCAAATACATAACCATAGTCTTTGAGTTGTGTTCTCATCCAAATGACTTGAGCACAACACACCGACATGGCTACATATTCTGCTTCTGTTGAGGAGAGCGATGTACAATCCTGCTTCTTCAATTGCCATGACACCAGTTTATCACCAAGAAATTGTAATGCTCCTGAAGTACTTTTCCATGAATCTAAGCATCCTGCGTGATCAGCATATGAAAATGCTATTAGTTCAAAACCAGAATCTCGGATACCAGATACCCAAGTTAATGGTTCCCTTGATGTATCGGAGGATTCTTTTAGCCTCAGAGAGGTGGGTTTCAGTTGGTCTCGACTAATAACGGGAGCAAAGATATACAGCAAAAACAATATCAGGCCTGCTAGCTGTTAGATACATGAGAGACCCAATAATACTACGGTATTTGGTAGGGTCCACCAATTTCCCATGTAAATCAGCATCTAGCTTCTTGGTATGAGCCATTGGTGTGGCATAGGTGTCACAGTTTTGCATTCCAAATTTGTTTAACAATTCAAGGGCATATTTGAACTAACTCAAGAAAATATCACGGGGTGATTGATGAACTTGCATTCCTAGAAAGAATGTGAGTTCACCCATCATTGACATTTCAAAATGTTTTGTCATTAATTTTGCAAAAGCATTTGAATATTTTAAATGTGTAGACCCAAAAATGATGTCATCCACATAGATTTGAACGATTAAGATGTGAGCCCCGTGATATTGTATGAAAAGTGTGGGATCGACCGAACCTTTGGTGAATTTATTGGCAATGAGGAAGGATGATAACTTATCGTACCACGCCCGAGGAGCTTGTTTGAGACCATACAGAGCTTTGTTCAGTTTGTAGACATGGTTCGGGAACTCGGGATCAACGAATCCTTCTGGCTGGCTGACATAAACCGTTTCTTTTAGTTGCCCATTCAGAAAAGCAGTTTTGACGTCCATCTGAAAGACCGTTATGTTCATATGAGCCGCGAAAGTGAGAAAAATCCGAACAGCCTCAAGACGAGCAACCGGAGCAAATGATTCTTCAAAGTCAATACCCTCTTCCTGTCTATAACCCTTAGCCACCAGACGTGACTTGTTTCTAATTACGTTCCCTTCAGCATCCAATTTGTTCTTCCAAATCTGTTTGAGACCAATGACGTAGACCCCTGTTGGTCTTTCAACCAGTTCCCATACTTCAAGACGTTTGAATTGGTTGAGTTCTTCTTGCATGGATTCAATCCAGTTGTCTTTTGTCATTGCGTCTTTAATGTTTTTAGGCTTAGTTTGGCAGACAGTGAGTGCATAAATGCAATGTTCACCATCTGTGTGAAGACGTTGTCTTGTAACGACTGGTTGATTTGGGTTGCCAATAATGTTCTCAAGAGGATGGTCTTTTGTCCAACGATGTGTAGAGGGTTGATGTTGGTATACATTGTGCAGATTTTGAGGATTCAAATGGTTTGTTGATGATTCCGCGACATCAGGTGCAGCAGTTTCATTGGCAAACGGGTTAAAGAACGCATTTGGATCAAAATCTGTAGGTGGGGGTACTTCATTAAGATCATCAGCAGCTGGTTCAGCGTCGTTGGAAGCAGTTTGTTCAACTGTTGTTGTAGAGTCAACTGGTGGTGCTTCTTCAACAGTAGTTGTTGTAGCAGGTGTATCAGGTATAAGAGTATGATCAGGTTGAGCAGCGGAAACAGCGGATACACCTGGAGCACGTTCATCAATGTCATCACTAAACAACGGAGCAAATAGCGTTTCCATTTGTTGACGAGTAAGCTGGGGGCTTAGTTCAGCTAATGATGGGGTTTGAGGGAAGTTTAAACGGTTGTGACCGGGTTCCAAGCTGTTATGCTCAGAAGCCATTTCAGTAAGTTCATCAAAATTAGCATGAATCGTTTCCATAACCTGCTTTGTACGACGATTCCAGATCCGGAAACCCTTAGAATTTTCACAATATCCTATAAATACTCTAATGTCAGCTTTGGCTTTGAGCTTACCAAAGTCATCACGATCATTATTCGGATAGCAAAGGGATCCAAATACATGATAGTGTTTGAGATTCGGTTTATGGTTATGGATAAGCTCAAAAGGTGTTTTGTTGTGGCGTTTAGTAATCATTGAACGATTTTGAGTATAGCATGCAGTTGATACAGATTCTGCCCACAAGTAATCTGGAAGTTTAGCATTGATTAACATTGTTCTTGCAGCTTCCACTAACGTACGGTTTCGTCTTTCAACAACTCCGTTTTGTTCTGGTGTACGCGCAATAGATGTCTGATGCTCAATTCCCACTTTCTTATAAAATTCTAGAAGAGTTTTGTTTACAAATTCAGTTCCTTTGTCTGTTCTGATTTGGCAGACGGTGTTCCGGAGCTGAACTTGAATTTTTGTGAGAAAGGTGATGATCATCTGTGGAGCTTGATCTTTACTTCGAAGAAAGTAGACCCATGCTGAGAGCTGTGTTCCACCTTTGAAGGAAAATGAGCACGAGTGCTTTTCCCTTGTTCATAAGCTGAGCACAGGTGATCTTTGGAATACCGGAATCTCGGGAGACCTTCAACAAGTTTGTGTCGAGCAAGTTTGGTGATGGTTTGAAAGTTTAAATGTGAGAGACGACGGTGCCATAGCTAAGATTTTGTAGATGTAGCCTTTGAGAGTAGACAGATGGGAGATGAAGCAACCATGTCTTGCATTGAGATTGTGTACAGACTAGAATTGCGAGAGCCAGACATTAGATCGTTTCCTTGTAGATCACGAATGAAACAAGTTTTCTCCCGACAAGCAACTTCCAAATCTCCATCACAGAATTGACCGACTGAAAAAAGATTGTGACCAAGGCCTTCCACATAATAAACCCTGCTAATTTCGATATTGCCATTGATATAATATCCGTAGCCCATGATAGCTGATCTGTGCTAAACAGTCAAGTCAAATAGACTTAAAATAGTTCAAACACAAATGCAATTAAGATCAGAGGAATATAGGGAATTCCTGGGTCGTTAAGTCCCACGGAGGATGAATTGGTGTTAAAACACTTAATCAGATGGTAGAATGATCACTAAGGATAGCAATCAGTAGGGTTTTCGATGGAAAATTATACCTAAAGAGAAAATCTACAAATTAAAGCGACTTAAATGCAAATTAAAAAGATTAAAAAGATAAAATCTATTAAATAAACGCTATCACTATTTTTAAAGGCGATGAACGTTTAAAATCTAAAACTTAAAACTTACGTTTAAAATAAAATTACGTCTACGTACAAAATAAAAAGTGAGTTTTAAAGAAATAAAAGGCCTAAAAAGATAAAAATTATACTTTTGGAATCCTAATAATAAAAGAAAATTATTAGAAAAAGAAAATTATTTTTACAACTATTTATTTAATTATTATTAATTAAAAACTATTTATTTAGTATTTAAATTGCACTAAAATACAAGAAAATACAAAATTAACCTAGAAAAATGAAATTATAACTTGGAAAAATCTAAAATATGATAAAACTTATTTTAAAACTAAAATTATATTTTTTAGACTTATTATGTATTTATTATTAATTTAAAACTATTTAAAACTAATTAAAATGCTAAAAAATACTTTTTAAACTAAGAAAATTATGGAAAAATACTTTTTATTACTTTTATATTTATCTTAACCTAAGAAAATTGAAAAATCATTTTTTTGGACTTTTTATAATTTATTTGTATTAAAAGCTATTTAAAAATACCTAAAAACTGTTTTTAATTAAGAAAAATAGCAAACAGTTATGAAAAATAATGAAAATTTCAGGAAAAGTCTATTTTAATATGCTTAATCTAAGAAAAATAGAAAAACATGGTCTTGTGTGGAGAAATTAGCAACTGCTATGTAAACTGCTTATTAATAAGCACTTTAAACAGCCAAATGATAACCAAAAGCTACCAAACCTACACAGAAGCTATATTAAGCTAAAATAACTCTATTTCAACCAAAAACAACAAGCTTGAACTTCTGTATTACAAGTTTAACACAGATTTTATGTTTGATCTTGATAATGAAAACAGAAAATGGTAGGTTACTTTAAGCTATACCACAGAACACAAAATAAGCTAAAAGTGAAAAGAAATGATTGGAACTTGGAAAAGACCTGGTTGACTACCTATAAACCAAAGATGATGGCCAGACAAGCTATAATGAGCTTTTGAGAAGCTTATACAAAATCTGAGAACCCACTGAGTAAAACTCAGTTAATACTGAGTGATATGGGACCAACTGATAAGCAATAGCAGGCCTAGTAAATAAGCTGAGAATGGAATTTAAAAACTTGGAGCTTGAAAAGGACCAGGTTGGCTTCCAAAAGAACTAACAAGCACAAGCTATGGACAACTATCAAGCTCTGTGTGAGCTTATGAAAAAGTGGTTAAAACCTGTGCACAGGCACATTGACTTTTTGAGAAAATGAAGTAGTTTGACCTTTATGAACTTGTAATCAAATTTATAGATTGAACATGTTATATTAAGGTGTAATAAGATTATACTAAGCTATATTAACTACTTTTGAGCTAATTTGATGATTTTAGCAATCCAAATACCTAACAGTTAACTTATCAAGTTAAGTTGAGAGTGATTTTGACTTTTTTATCTAATGACCACTGGTTTACTTTCTTAACTGAGTTCTTTAGACTAAGTTTGACACAAAACAACTACAAGCACAGGTCTGCACAACTTCTAGTACAGATAAACAGATTCAACCAAACACCCTTTTATGTGACTGATTTGGTGTTTTTCAAAGGAATTCAATGATTCAGACCAAGATACTTATTACTGACCTTGTTATATCTTTAAATGAGACTAAAGAAGCATTACTTAACAATAATAACAACAGACAACTAACAATTTAAACCTAAGCTAATTATACTGTCCAAAATGAGATTTTACTATCTACTGATTTTAAAGAACAAACAACTAATTTTATAGTTTAGATATACTTAATTATGATGAGTGATCATTAAGAAACAGATATTACACTTCTTAGACAACTAAAACACATAAATGCAAAATTTGATCAAAAGGCTTACAATTGGCTTCCAACTGAAAACTGAGAACCAAGGTCTGAAAACACATCCTAAAGCTTCCCATGAAGCACTAATCCCAAGGCAATCCAAAATATACCCTGCTCCAAGCATTCATCAGGTTTCACCATTGATTTTTATTTTTTCTTTATTTTCTTGATATTTTTGTGAATTTTTGGTTCTGGCTACTAAACTTCTTTTAAGAGTGTCTAAAAGCTTTTATAAGCTTTATAAGGAGCTTATATGAGTTTATAAGTCCAAAATAACCACTGCTAACAACCTTTCAACATAATGAGATTTCTTTGAATTCGTAAAAATTGCATAACATAAGATAAGACCTCAAAAGTGAAATTGATGATATCAAAAGGTTTATATTACACTGATAACATGAAATACAAGATTAAAAAGCTTTAAAATGCACTGGAATTAAGAATTAAGCTAAAACGACAATGAAATTTAAAATTACTCTAGATATCTAAATCCACTGCACCCCACTTGATATTTATTGACTTCTATCTTCCTTTGTCGACCTCTGAAAATATCCCACCACATCTTGACCCTTGAAATTAGCCAGATAATCATATTTGCCAAATGTCACTTTTGGCGCCATTTTTTCAAAGGGCAGGTTTTTCTCATTAATTAGCTTTGGTTTGGTGTGGAGGTGGAAGAGGAGAGGTGGAAAGGTATTTGGGGTGAGCTGGATTGGAAATCAAGTGGTAAAATACCACTGGTATTGGTGAAACAGGCGTGGAGGAGACGGGTGAACAGTACCCGCGGTTTCTTTTGAATTTAAAAACTGGACCGGGTCTTTGTATTGGGCTTGGATTTGGGCTAGAATAATAAAGGGTCCGGTTTGGCTTATTTTAACAACAAGGACCATATTTGCAATTTAGCCAAAGTTGAAGGGCTGAACTTGAACATTTTCCCAAGCTCTCATAAGGACTAAACCTGCCAAGTGATAATAGAACAAGGACCTTTGTTGATATTTTCCATTTTTACAAATCCAGGGACCAAAACTGTCAATTTAGAAACTATAAGGACCAATATTGTAATTTTCTCCAAAGTTTTATCATAAGGACCATTTTTGCCATTTATTAATAGTACAAGGTTAAAACTTGATAATTTTCACTTTTTAACTTAACCAAGGACTATTTTTGACAATTTTCAAAGTTAAAGGACTAAAGTTGTCATTTTGTGATTTTTAAACTTTAAAGGGTTTATTTTGACAACTTTTGAATCTTATGGACCTAAAATGATATTTTGCAAGTTTTTGAATTACTAGGGACTGTTTTTGACAACTTTTGTAACTTGGGGGACTAAAACTGCCAATTATGCAAACTTGATACGTTTTTCACCAGATTTTGATGTTTTTGCATTTAAAACATATAAAACACTTGTTTGTGATATTTTTATCATTTTGATGTGTTTCTGAGTGTTTTCAGATGTTTTTGGCATTCTAACAGTACAAAAATGATGAGTATTTAGACACTCATCAATCCCCCATACTGAGATATTGCTAGTCCCTAGCAATGATTTGAGAAAACATAATGGATTTTAATCTCTTTACCAAAAGCCATTACTTCTGGAGTAGCCAATTGTTTCAGTTCAAGTAAGAACTTTGGTACAATGATAACCAAATGATTTTGAGCAAATCATAAGCTGTCAACGGATTTGATTTGTCTTTACCAGAAGCCGTACCCTTCTGGACTAGCCAACTCTTAGATAAATTATCAATATTATCTTTGGTGAGCCGAATACCAATTATGGATTTTCAACTGCCTTTACCACAAGCCATAAACTTGCGGGCTAGCCAACTTTTCACTAGTTTAAAGATATGGTGAGCTGAACACCATACAATTTTAGGCAAATTGCAAGCCATAAACGGATTTGAGATATCTTTACCAAGAGCCGTTTGCTCCTGGATTAGCCAATCCTTATGTGGGTTAGACATGGCGGACTGATTACCATTTGCTGAGTAAGTGAAAAACACTTACTCCAAAAAAAATTTTGGCCAAAAACGGGGGAATTGGGTGAAATAATTACATGAAATTCGTGAGAATTCCCCCCCACACTAAGAAATGAATATTGCCCTCAATATTCAAAGTACCGGCGATTATGCCGAAACAAAGAACATAAAAGGGAAATACTACGGCCATTATTTGTTTTTGATATATACACATTTTTTTTTTTTTTTTTTTTTTTTTTTTTTATTTTTTTTTTATTGAAAGATTGAGAATATACAACAGTGTGGGAAAAACTCCCCCACACTAGGGTGGTAGAAAGGGGATAAGAAAACAGAAACATGGGTGAAAACCCATATTGTGTGTGCTAATGTTTTTGATTCCCGAGTCACTAGCTTGACTCGATCCCCGCATTCATTGGTTCATGGGGAATGTTTGTAAATCCGGGACAACCACAAGAGGAATGTCCTCTCCAAAGTAATGCTTAACTCGATGACCATTCACTTTAAAATTAGGACCATCGGGTTGAGATAACTCAACGGTACCATAAGGATAAACCTTAGCGATAGTAAATGGACCAGACCAGCGGGACTTAAGCTTTCCCGAGAAAATCTTCAATCTGGAATTGAAAAGAAGGACTCGATCACCAACGTTGAAAACGCGGTTCTTGATTTTAGAGTCATGAATCTTCTTTGTCTTTTGTTTATAAATTAAAGAGTTCTCATAAGCTTGATCACGAAGTTCATTTAGTTCATTCATTTGAACTTTTCTGTGATCACCGGCTGTCTGTATATCGAAGTTAGCATGCTTTAAGGCCCAGTAAGCCTTGTGCTCTAGTTCAATCGGAAGATGACATGCTTTTCCGTACACTAGTTTGTATGGAGTACACCCAATTGGTGTTTTGTAAGCTGTACGAAAAGCCCAGAGTGCGTCATCCAGTTTATCCGACCAGGATGCACGATTTTCACCTACTGTCCTTTCAAGTATTCTTTTAATACCACGATTTGAAACTTCCACCTGCCCACTTGTTTGGGGGTGGTATGCAGTAGATAGACGGTGGGTAACACCATACTTTTGCATGACACGATCAAATTGGTCATTACAAAAATGTGTACCACGATCACTGATTATTGCACGAGGAGTTCCAAATCTGGCAAAGAGAGCTTTCAAAAATTTCACAACTACTCGGGCATCATTTGTAGGTAAAGCTTTCGCTTCAACCCATTTCGACAAATAATCAACAGCCACGAGTATGTATTTGTTACCACGAGAAGATGGAAATGGCCCCATAAAATCTATGCCCCATATGTCAAATATCTCACAAACTTGAATGGCATTTTGTGGCATTTCATTCCTTTGAGATATGTTTCCGTGACGCTGACAAGAGTCACAGGTTTTGACATAATCGTGGGCATCTTTATAGATTGTGGGCCAATAGAACCCGGAATCAAACACCTTTTTGGCGGTGTAGTTTGGACTATGATGGCCCCCGGTGGGTCCAGCATGGCAAGCTTTGAGAATGTCAAGAGCTTCTTGTCCATAAACACACCGTCGGATGACTTGATCTGCACAGATTTTGAATAAGAAAGGGTCGTCCCAGAAATAGTGTTTAACATCCTTGAAGAATTTATTCTTCTGCTGGGTCGACATCCCTTTCACAATGAAGTTACCCGCATGGTAATTTGCAAAGTCAGCAAACCATGGGGTAGAAGAGTTTCCACGAAAAGAAACCGCATTGAGTGTCTCGAGAGGAAATGTTTCATTAATATCCTTTTTCTCGAAAACATCTTGGTGAGGGTTTTCTAATCTGGACAGATGATCAGCAGCCAGGTTCTCAGCTCCTTTTTTATCACGAATGATGATATCAAATTCTTGGAGGAGGAGAACCCAACGGAGTAATCTCGGCTTTGCATCTTGTTTTGCAAAGAGATATTTAAGAGCCGAGTGATCCGTATACACTACACATTTGGTCAAGATTAAGTACGGCCGAAACTTTTCAAATGCATACACCACGGCTAATAGCTCTTTTTCTGTGGTGGTGTAATGAGTTTGAGCTTCAGTCATAGTCTTACTTGCGTAGTGAATAGGCTGAAAATGCTTGTTTCTTCGTTGCCCTAAGACTGCGCCGATAGCAAAATCACTTGCATCGCACATTAGCTCAAAAGGTAAATCCCAGTCGGGAGCAACGAGAATGGGTGCTTCAGTAAGCTTTTTCTTCAATGTTTCAAAAGCTACGATGCACTCAGGTGAGAAGATAAAAGGAGCATCCTTTTCAAGAAGATGGGTCATAGGCCGGGCGATTTTGGAAAAATCTTGAATGAATCTACGATAGAAACCGGCATGACCTAAAAAACTCCTAATACCTTTGACGGTAGTAGGATGAGGTAATTTAGCAATAACATCGACTTTTGCTCTATCTACCTCAATCCCGTTCTTAGAAATCTTATGGCCAAGGACTATGCCTTCTTTGACCATAAAGTGACTTTTCTCCCAGTTTAGACAAAGATTGGTGTCTTCACACCTTTGAAGCATTTTATCTAAATGGGAGAGACAAGTTTGAAATGAATCCCCAATGACCGAGAAGTCATCCATAAACACCTCCATTGTTTCCCCGATCATGTCGTGGAAAATGGCCATCATACATCGTTGGAACGTGCCAGGAGCATTACATAAGCCAAAAGGCATACGTCTATAGGCAAAAGTTCCGTATGGGCAGGTGAATGTGGTTTTATCTTGATCCTTTGGATCAATGGGAATCTGAAAGTACCCCGAGAAACCATCAAGGAAACAATAGTATTCATTCCCTGCTAATCTCTCAAGCATCTGGTCCATAAAGGGTAGAGGAAAATGGTCTTTACGAGTGGCGTCATTCAACTTACGATAGTCAATGCAAACACGCCATCCCGTTACCAATCGAGTTGGAATTAACTCGTTATCTTCATTTGTGATAACAGTTATGCCACCCTTCTTCGGAACACAATGAATTGGGCTAACCCAAGGACTGTCTGAGATCGGGTAAATCAATCCTGCATCAAGAAGTTTGATAACCTCCTGTTTGATAACATCATGGATTTTTGGATTTACTCTTCTCTGATGTTGAACTGCTGGCTTAAAGTCACCCTCCATCAAGATTTTGTGAGTACAGAACTCAGGGTTGATACCCTTAATGTCGGAGAGTTTCCAAGCGATTGCTTGCTTGTGTGACTTCAAGATTTTAATGAGAGCAGCTTTTTCATCTTTACTCAAATCTCTAGCAATAATGACTGGTAATTTATCATCACCTTCAAGAAATGCATACTCGAGATGAGGTGGTAAGTCCTTAAGCTCAACCTCAGGAAATTCTTCAGTTTTCTCAACTGATTTGACTTCCTTGTTATGAAGTTTGATGGAAGGGAGAGGATGAGAAATGTCATGATTTAACAACTTCTCAAGAAGAAAATCTCCCTCCAGATTAATCTCATCAGGAATTGAATCACTGGAGTGAGGGGTGGATGATGGATCATCATTAAGCAACTTCTCAATAAGAAGTATGTCCCCCTCAATATCAATTGGAGCGTGATCAATTTCCCAAGGAACAGAATCACTGGATAAGTATGCTTCAATCTCTTCTAAGATGAAGTCACTTTCCTCAAATGGGGTGAGAGAAGGAGTAGAATTGGCGATGATAGGTTGAGATGAATGAGTGAGATTATCACTCGAAGAATTATGATCATAACCAAGAACTTCTTGCGAGTACTCTTCAGAAGCAACATCAATGATATCTATTCGGTTAACCGACTCAGAATCATAGTTTGTTGAGTACCTCGAAGTCTGATCAAGGTTAAAAGTGACAGCTTCATTACCAACACGTAATGTGATTTCTTGCTCAAATACATCTATGAGAGCACGGCCCGTTCTCAGGAATCCTCGACCAACAATGAGAGGAACCCGATGATCGGCATCAAAATCAACAACCACGAAGTCAGCTGGGAAATGGAACTTTCCTACTTTCACAAATACGTCCTCGGCAATGCCAAGAGGACGAGATATTGTACGATCAGCAAGCTCGAGAGTCATGCATGTAGGAGTGAGTTCCGGAAGAGAAAGTTTCTTCCATACTGAATATGGCATAAGATTGATGCTTGCACCAAGATCGGCTAGGGCAAAACATTCAACCATTCCTGGGAATACACAAGGTAAGAGAAATTTCCCAGGATCTCCAAGCTTTTCTGGAAGCTTCTTCAGGATAACTGCAGAGCAGTTCTCGTTAAGAGGAGTTTTAGCCATTTCAAACAGCTTTTCCTTATTGCTTAACATGTGTTTGAGAGTCGATGCAAACTTGGGCATCAGCATGATAGCATCCGCAAAGCTTATGTCAAAATGTAACTCTTGGAAAATTTGGAAAAATTTATCCATTTGATGACTAGCTTTCTCGCGGAGCTTTTGCTCATTCAAACGTGATGGATATGGAATAGAAGATTTGGATTTGATATTTTCAATGGGAGCTACAGGTGGTTCAAAAACAACTCCTGGATTAGACTTGGGTTTCTGGACAACTTGAGGATGGACTACCGAAGGTGGGACTTGTGCGGTATTACTTGGACTTGAATAATGCACTTTGTCCGTTGTTTCCTTGGTAACTTGACTCATTGCCACAGGAGGAGGGGGCATTGGAGTCGTAGGTCCATTGTGTGTCCTCGGTTCACTTTCCACTACCTTTGGAGGAGAAGAAGAAGAAGAAGATGTAGTAGGAATAGCGGGTCCATTGTATGAAACACCACTTCTGGTTGTGATCGCCTTAGCATCGCCCCTCGGGTTAGCGATCGTGTTGCTCGGTAAAGTACCTGAGCTCGAGGGTCGATCATTTAAAGACTTCTTAAGATCAGCGATCTGACTGACCAACAATCTGTTCATCTCATCTTGGGATTTCATAAACTGCTTCAGTAACTCATCAGATGATGGTCCTGGAGGAGTAATGATGGGAGGTGGATTAGGAGGGAAATTTTGAGGTCGAATGTTTTGATTATGACCTTGTTGTTGAAAATTCCCTTGATTAGGATTCACATTCCCATGAAATTGATTCCCACGATTGAAATTGTTTTGATGAAGGTTCCCTTGTTGTTGGAAACCTTGATTGGGTCCAGGATAGAAATTACCTTGGTTTTGATAACCTTGGTTCATTCTAGGTTGATTATGATTCCGGTTAAGATTCTGGTTAAAACCGGGTGGTGCCTGATAATTGCTAGCACGGTAGTTTGGTTCATTCTGAGGACGGTATTGATTACCTCCTTGATTTGAAGTACCGGCTATAGCATTTGCTTCAAACGGACTACCATCAGTGGCAGTACAGTTGTAGTATGCATGAGGACCACCACAAGTGACACAAACTTCAACTTTCTTCACTTCACCATGTGTTGGTGTCTGAGTGAAGGTGACTTTCTTTTGGTTAGCAAGAACCAAAGCCTGAACAGCATCTGTGAGTTTATCAATCTTAGCATCGGTGCTAGATGTACTCACAGGAGATGAAGTAGAAGGTCCAGCATTAGACTGATTCTGATATGTCTTAGTGCGGAAAGAACGGACCTGGGACTTGTTTTCAATTATTTGTAAGGCTTCTTTGGTGGTTTTGCTAAGGAAATTACCTCCCGCGGAGGCATTCAGAGAGTCTTGGTCAGCTGGTCTCAGACCATTATAGAAAGTATCCATTTGCATTAACTCGGTAAAACCATGATGTGGACACTTGCGGAGCAATTCTTTGTAACGATCCCATGCCTCCCCGAATGATTCATCAAATCTCTGAGAAAATTTCATTATCTCATTCTTAAGACTTGTGGTTCGGGATGGAGGATAGAACTCGTTCACAAACTTTGTAACTAGGTCTTCCCATGTCTCTATAGAACGAGGGGGTTGTTTCTCAAGCCAATTCCGGGCTTGTCCCTCTAGAGAAAATGGGAACAGAAGAAGCTTAATAGCTTCGGATGGGACATTCTTGTACTTGATGGTTGATGCAATTTTATTGAACCATCGAATGTGTGCATGAGGATCATCCCGCTCAAAACCATAGAATTGGCTTTGGGTTACTAGATTAAGCAACCCGGTTTTGAGCTCGAAGGTATCAGCCACAATGGCTGGGACAACAATGGCATCTCCGTAACCCTCGATGGGCGCTTGGAGAAGCTCATTCATAGGTTTGTCTTCTGCCATTTCGATAGGAGGTGGTGGTGGTAGACGTTCCTCAGTCACGGCTGAAGGAGCTGAACGTCCTCTACGTCTGCGAGGAATGTTTCCAAGTTCGGAAAGTGGACTTGTAGAACTGGAAGAACGAGTGCGCATGCACTAAGTATAAAAATCAATTTCCAAAACAAATGAGGCAAAACACAAGTGAACTTAACCAATAATCACAAATGAACTGGCTTCTTTGAAAAAGGTACACCAAATCACAAGTGACACAAAGGCAAGTTTTAAATCTGATGTTCGGGAACTTATTAATGGTCGCACCCCCAGTTAGGTAGTGCACTGCCTTGATTTGCGGTGGTTGATTTTTATGTATATTAAGTATTACTGAAAAGACGTAGGTATGATTTGTGCTGATGGGGTTTAAAAACTTTTGGAAAATATTTTTGGTATCGTCCCGTTTAACCAAATCGTATTTCTTTAAGAATCACCTTAAAAGAAACACAAAACAGAAAACGTTACGATTGTTTTGTTGTTTTATATTGTTTTTGGGTTTTTAACACTTTAGGAAAAGCGTTAATGAACTTTTTGGTTTATATTAACTTTACAGAAAACTTTTTACAAACTGTGGTATATGTGCAAGTACGGGTCTGATAATGCTAGAAACACGCTTACAGCCTCCCCGGCAGCGGCGCCAAAATTTGATCTGTGCTAAACAGTCAAGTCAAATAGACTTAAAATAGTTCAAACACAAATGCAATTAAGATCAGAGGAATATAGGGAATTCCTGGGTCGTTAAGTCCCACGGAGGATGAATTGGTGTTAAAACACTTAATCAGATGGTAGAATGATCACTAAGGATAGCAATCAGTAGGGTTTTCGATGGAAAATTATACCTAAAGAGAAAATCTACAAATTAAAGCGACTTAAATGCAAATTAAAAAGATTAAAAAGATAAAATCTATTAAATAAACGCTATCACTATTTTTAAAGGCGATGAACGTTTAAAATCTAAAACTTAAAACTTACGTTTAAAATAAAATTACGTCTACGTACAAAATAAAAAGTGAGTTTTAAAGAAATAAAAGGCCTAAAAAGATAAAAATTATACTTTTGGAATCCTAATAATAAAAGAAAATTATTAGAAAAAGAAAATTATTTTTACAACTATTTATTTAATTATTATTAATTAAAAACTATTTATTTAGTATTTAAATTGCACTAAAATACAAGAAAATACAAAATTAACCTAGAAAAATGAAATTATAACTTGGAAAAATCTAAAATATGATAAAACTTATTTTAAAACTAAAATTATATTTTTTAGACTTATTATGTATTTATTATTAATTTAAAACTATTTAAAACTAATTAAAATGCTAAAAAATACTTTTTAAACTAAGAAAATTATGGAAAAATACTTTTTATTACTTTTATATTTATCTTAACCTAAGAAAATTGAAAAATCATTTTTTTGGACTTTTTATAATTTATTTGTATTAAAAGCTATTTAAAAATACCTAAAAACTGTTTTTAATTAAGAAAAATAGCAAACAGTTCAGGAAAAGTCTATTTTAATATGCTTAATCTAAGAAAAATAGAAAAACATGGTCTTGTGTGGAGAAATTAGCAACTGCTATGTAAACTGCTTATTAATAAGCACTTTAAACAGCCAAATGATAACCAAAAGCTACCAAACCTACACAGAAGCTATATTAAGCTAAAATAACTCTATTTCAACCAAAAACAACAAGCTTGAACTTCTGTATTACAAGTTTAACACAGATTTTATGTTTGATCTTGATAATGAAAACAGAAAATGGTAGGTTACTTTAAGCTATACCACAGAACACAAAATAAGCTAAAAGTGAAAAGAAATGATTGGAACTTGGAAAAGACCTGGTTGACTACCTATAAACCAAAGATGATGGCCAGACAAGCTATAATGAGCTTTTGAGAAGCTTATACAAAATCTGAGAACCCACTGAGTAAAACTCAGTTAATACTGAGTGATATGGGACCAACTGATAAGCAATAGCAGGCCTAGTAAATAAGCTGAGAATGGAATTTAAAAACTTGGAGCTTGAAAAGGACCAGGTTGGCTTCCAAAAGAACTAACAAGCACAAGCTATGGACAACTATCAAGCTCTGTGTGAGCTTATGAAAAAGTGGTTAAAACCTGTGCACAGGGCACATTGACTTTTTGAGAAAATGAAGTAGTTTGACCTTTATGAACTTGTAATCAAATTTATAGATTGAACATGTTATATTAAGGTGTAATAAGATTATACTAAGCTATATTAACTACTTTTGAGCTAATTTGATGATTTTAGCAATCCAAATACCTAACAGTTAACTTATCAAGTTAAGTTGAGAGTGATTTTGACTTTTTTATCTAATGACCACTGGTTTACTTTCTTAACTGAGTTCTTTAGACTAAGTTTGACACAAAACAACTACAAGCACAGGTCTGCACAACTTCTAGTACAGATAAACAGATTCAACCAAACACCCTTTTATGTGACTGATTTGGTGTTTTTCAAAGGAATTCAATGATTCAGACCAAGATACTTATTACTGACCTTGTTATATCTTTAAATGAGACTAAAGAAGCATTACTTAACAATAATAACAACAGACAACTAACAATTTAAACCTAAGCTAATTATACTGTCCAAAATGAGATTTTACTATCTACTGATTTTAAAGAACAAACAACTAATTTTATAGTTTAGATATACTTAATTATGATGAGTGATCATTAAGAAACAGATATTACACTTCTTAGACAACTAAAACACATAAATGCAAAATTTGATCAAAAGGCTTACAATTGGCTTCCAACTGAAAACTGAGAACCAAGGTCTGAAAACACATCCTAAAGCTTCCCATGAAGCACTAATCCCAAGGCAATCCAAAATATACCCTGCTCCAAGCATTCATCAGGTTTCACCATTGATTTTTATTTTTTCTTTATTTTCTTGATATTTTTGTGAATTTTTGGTTCTGGCTACTAAACTTCTTTTAAGAGTGTCTAAAAGCTTTTATAAGCTTTATAAGGAGCTTATATGAGTTTATAAGTCCAAAATAACCACTGCTAACAACCTTTCAACATAATGAGATTTCTTTGAATTCGTAAAAATTGCATAACATAAGATAAGACCTCAAAAGTGAAATTGATGATATCAAAAGGTTTATATTACACTGATAACATGAAATACAAGATTAAAAAGCTTTAAAATGCACTGGAATTAAGAATTAAGCTAAAACGACAATGAAATTTAAAATTACTCTAGATATCTAAATCCACTGCACCCCACTTGATATTTATTGACTTCTATCTTCCTTTGTCGACCTCTGAAAATATCCCACCACATCTTGACCCTTGAAATTAGCCAGATAATCATATTTGCCAAATGTCACTTTTGGCGCCATTTTTTCAAAGGGCAGGTTTTTCTCATTAATTAGCTTTGGTTTGGTGTGGAGGTGGAAGAGGAGAGGTGGAAAGGTATTTGGGGTGAGCTGGATTGGAAATCAAGTGGTAAAATACCACTGGTACTGGTGAAACAGGCGTGGAGGAGACGGGTGAACAGTACCCGCGGTTTCTTTTGAATTTAAAAACTGGACCGGGTCTTTGTATTGGGCTTGGATTTGGGCTAGAATAATAAAGGGTCCGGTTTGGCTTATTTTAACAACAAGGACCATATTTGCAATTTAGCCAAAGTTGAAGGGCTGAACTTGAACATTTTCCCAAGCTCTCATAAGGACTAAACCTGCCAAGTGATAATAGAACAAGGACCTTTGTTGATATTTTCCATTTTTACAAATCCAGGGACCAAAACTGTCAATTTAGAAACTATAAGGACCAATATTGTAATTTTCTCCAAAGTTTTATCATAAGGACCATTTTTGCCATTTATTAATAGTACAAGGTTAAAACTTGATAATTTTCACTTTTTAACTTAACCAAGGACTATTTTTGACAATTTTCAAAGTTAAAGGACTAAAGTTGTCATTTTGTGATTTTTAAACTTTAAAGGGTTTATTTTGACAACTTTTGAATCTTATGGACCTAAAATGATATTTTGCAAGTTTTTGAATTACTAGGGACTGTTTTTGACAACTTTTGTAACTTAGGGGACTAAAACTGCCAATTATGCAAACTTGATACGTTTTTCACCAGATTTTGATGTTTTTGCATTTAAAACATATAAAACACTTGTTTGTGATATTTTTATCATTTTGATGTGTTTCTGAGTGTTTTCAGATGTTTTTGGCATTCTAACAGTACAAAAATGATGAGTATTTAGACACTCATCAATAGCTGCGAAGTGATCATTTCTGAATCTGACAGTGCCAATGAACTTTGCAATAAAGTTTGATAACAGTTTAAGATTTCCTGTCATGTGTCGGGAACATCCGCTATCAACAATCCAAAGGATGATCTGTATCACCTGCATTACACAAAGATGACACAGATGGAATAGAAGTAGATGTGGAACCCGAAGTGTTAGAGGGTTCCGAAGCAGTTATAGTAGAAATACACACATCAATGATTTTAGGCATCCATTTAAATCCTAGTGTATTATGTATCCATTTCTGCCATCTCCAACTAGTCTTTGCTTTGGTCTTAGTGAATGCAGTAGGTGGTACTACATTCCTTGGAGGTGATACTGGAACTACAGGGACAACAATGCGTTTCTTAGAATCTAAGGAGGGCGGTTTACCAAGCACAGACTTAGAAGCATTAGTAGGCCTAAAGGTATTCCGATTCTTAGGATTCCTTAAACGAGACAAGATAGCTCTAGCAACACATTTGTCATGACAATCAGAAAGCATACTTTTACGACAAATAACACAAGAAGCATCAGACTGAATATCAAAAGTACTTAAAGGTTTAGCATTCGTTACAACACCTTTTCCATTACATTTGTCAGACGCAATATCTAAAGTGGGTGCAACTTGAGTCTTATTCAAAGTCCTAGGGTTTTCTTCTACTTTAGCATTCTTTATTGTTCTTTTCTTAGGTTGCAACTTCCTATTCTTCCTTGTATTGCTCCTAGGCTGTGAAGTGCAGACGTTTGGAAAAGAGGCAACTATTCCTGTTTCAGTAGAGGGAAGCACATTAGTATCTTGTGTTTTGTCACTAGGCAATCTGGGATCATGTTTGTTAAGTGTTACAGGTGCAATTTTCTTAATGATGCTAGGCTGAACTTGTTCATACTTTCCTAACATTTCCCTTAACTTAATGATAGTGTGCACCAAATCTTGATTTTCAGAACGAAGATTTCCAGAAAAATTCATGACTTCTTTAGTGTGTGCAAGATAATGATCAAGTTCGTTTGATGCTTCATTTCGAGTCTGTTTGAGTAAATCAAATATGACACCATATTCATTTTTAACTTTTGCAAGTTCTTGTTCATATTTTGAGATTTGACATTTCAAAGACACATTTTGATCATCCAGTTGCTCAATTTTAGGATTAAACGTTTTTTATTTCAACTGGTGGATTTTGTTTTGCAAAGCAAGTTCACGATTTTGACAATCTTTTTGACACCATTGAAGACGACGTTTTGAATTTGAAAGTTCATTTAACAATCGTTCATTTTCAACTTTTAAAGAATCAATCTGATGCACATTATCAGTATGCTCAACAGTATCAACAGAATCAACAGAATCAGTAGAGATATGATCAGATGCATATGCAACAAATTGTAATAAAACAAGATTATTGATATCAGCACAGATAACATCTTCCAAGAGTCGATCAACATCTTTTCTCAACAATTTCTTTTTACGTTTAGTATTTGAAATCGATGTTTCTGTTTTCTCGAAAACTGTTTTCATGAGACCGAGTTCCTTGTGAAAATCCCTTTCCCAATATAGTGCACAAATTTTTAAAATTTTTACATGGGGTAAAAGTCTTTTCTGAAGAATGTCTCTTTGTTCTCGCGCCATTGGCGATTGAAAATGTTCAACTTTTATTTCAGAATAAAATTCAATCTCACGTTCCAAAATTTTGAGGTCAGATAAGAAAGTGTCAAAGTATTTTATAACGCGAAAACTTTCGACTTTTGTTTTAACTTCTCTAAGTGAAGGTAAAGGACCATTAATTTGTGCACCATTGTGTTTGGGACTAACTTCAGAAACTGGTGTGATAACAAAAGGTTTATTAGAAGTATCTTGTTGTGTGACAAAAGTTACGGCTTTTGAATAGTTAAATGGTTTGTTATAAACGACATTTTCCATTTTTGACCGACTCTCGTCATCTGCATCTAATTCCTCCATACGATTATATTCAACAACAATCATAATTGAATCATCAATTATATGTTCTGCATTGTAAACTTCAGGATTTGGTTTGAATGCTCTGTTTGAAAACTTAGGTTTGTAATCAACAAGTATTGGCCCATATCCATTTGGATTTGGTTTAAAAGTAAACTTTTGAATAGTTGTGATTGACTCACCATGTTTATAAACAACATTTCGAAACTCTTTGATTTTGTGTTGTAAGTCGACAATTTCTTCAAGATAGTTATCTATTCGTTTCGTGGAATGCTGTTTGTACTCTGAGAACTGTTTTTGACAAGTTAACAACTCAACCTTGGCTTTTTGTGTTTCCAAAGTAAGAGCGTTAATTCGTTGTTTATGTTCATGTTTCAGTTGTTCTATTTGAGACAACAAAGCATTCTTGGAAGCGGCTAGATCACGTATCTGTCGTTCTAATGATTTTTCGTTTTGATGAGATTTAGCAAAAGCGACTTCAAAACCTTTTTCACGTTTTTCTTGAGTTTTAAAAAAATTGATTTGTCGAATTAAGCATTCATTATCCCTTATTAACAGTGCATTTTTCTCTTTTAATTTCGTGCAAATTTCCAACCGAGAGTGTTGGTCTTTAATTAAGGTCAGGAGCTCAATTTCTCTATTAGACCGAAGCTCATTTTGTTCAACGTGAGTCTCAACATGATCATTATTTAGATCCTCAAATATAATCACGGAGTCAACTTGATTATCAATATTAACCATAAGGTCATCTTGATAGTCAAATATAACTACGGGATCTATTTGATAATCATCGGAATGAGATGTGGATTGCTCATGTTGAACACTCTGATCCTTGTCGGATGAAGAAATTGGCGGAGATATCAGATCAGTGATAAGTATATTTTGTTCCGGTACCTGAGACAAGCCATCAGTGTCATACACTGGGCCTGTATCACTCATGTGTAGAGCTTGCATTTGTGCCATCAACATCACTGCTGCATTAGCCTGCAAGTCCTCCATGTCATCATCAGAATCTGCATCTGCCATAAAGCTCTGTTCCTTGTTGGTAAGAGTTCCACCAGCTTCATCCTTAAGAGCCAAGAGCAATGCCTCTTTGTGATAAGCACTACCTCTTGTCCTCGGCTTAGGACATGCATTAGCCAGGTGACCCTTCTCATTGCAGTTATAACAACGAAGACCATTAACCCCATTCTGAGCATTCCCCTGTTCAACCACTTGACCCCTTTGTTGTTGCGGAGCACCCATGTTATTCCTTCCAATGGCATTAAACCCTTGACCACCTCCCATCTGACGACCATAACCACGGTTCTGAACTTCAACGCGTCCATTGTTCACAACAGCTTGATTCCTTGTGTTGGATGAGGAACGAATGCGATTGTTGGATTTGTTTGTATACCGACCGAAGGCTTTAGCAATCATAACAAATCCTTGCTGCAATTTATCGAAAGCAGCAGAGTCCTCATCAGCTTCACTGTAAAGTGCTTGAGCATTGTTGTTGTTGTATGGAACCAATTGAGTTTGTTGAGGTTGTTGCTGTGACTGATCATATGGTGTAATGGTTGCAGTTGGTTGAGGAGCGGGTTGCTGAGCTGTTTGAGGAGGAAGATTAGTTTGAGCCCACAAAGCAAGTTGTTGATTATCAGGAATTGACTGTGAAGTCGGGATGTGACAACCCGTACTTTCAGGTCATTTCTCAAAACAATTCACGTTTCACCATTTCAACATTTATCGTAAACTAGGTTTGCGTGTTCCAAATTCGCGTAACCTTAATGGTTTAGCGGCGAATTCATGATCATATCATCACGAACATTTCATATAGACTAAGTTTAGTCTACACTTCATTAGCATCATTTGCATCATGTTAGTTCATTCATGATTTTGCATTGCAACCTAAACGCGTAAATTTCATATTAAATAAACGTTATCGCGTAAGTTATTATTTTGAACATTTAACCCGATACTTCCAAAAATGATCCCGATATATTTTTATACTTACATTTAGTTTAAAAAAACAATATTTTGAGTTTACCTAGTGTTTTAAATTTATTTTGTATTGTAAGATATAACTTTTCACATGCACATCAAACCATAACACAAAGTAGCATATAGATGGAATTCTAGAGAGAGAAAGTTAGAGGTTTAGGGAACTTAGTGAGAGAAAGTGAAAGATATTATTATGAGCTCCAACTCTCTACCTTGGAAGGTAGAGAGTATTTATAGTCTTACATAACTCGCCACACATCGGGCTATGGATCAGGCATACAGTGGGTAAAGACCCGTCCGTCCTCCACGGTGTTACTTAACTAAATTACTACTTAACATAAAAGAACTACGACTACGAGCTTTCTAACGATTACATATACTTGAGGTGACCGACTCTTTACTACCGGGAATTTCTAATTCCTAACAATCTCCCCCTAAGGGAGGTCACCTCAATCATGTACCAAAATTACATAGAATAATAGATATTACATTAACAGTTGATCTTGTATTCTCGATGTAGTCGTTTGCTCCTAAGCTCGTAGTCATTGATTCTTCACATTGCATGTTTGGTTACTTCAAGTGGAGGTCTTTTACTGATCCACGTGATAATAATTTTGAGCCATCTTTTGAGATCATCAGCTATCAACAATCTCTGACACGTCCTTTGTGGAGTTGGTGTTACGTGATGTAGTGACTTTAGGACCGACATGCTCACATTCTGGATCATGAAATCTTCTCATCAGAGTAGCAGAAGCTTTTGTTGAATCATGATATTGGCAGCAGCGTAGCAGAAGCTTGGTGTGAAATATCAGAGTCATTGATGCACTAATCATGATTTCTTTGAGTTGAATGTGTTAAGTGAGCATGCGGCTATGGATTGACCGCTCCATTCTGATCAGCTACAAACGTCGGGTGTACCTGCATACAACAGTTAGCAATAAATCGTACGAAAGTGTCTTTGATCACTTTCGTTGAATTGAGGTACACGGCCCACGGTTCCCTGTTGATCAGTACAAGTACTGCCTGTGATCAGGTAGGATTCCGAAGAATCTCCTTGACAGGGTTTCGCAGCTGTTCTAGCTGTTCTCAAACCGGAACGTCTCAAAGAAGACAACACGGAGTGAGTGAACCAGCGAATTTTAAGTCCACTGATTGATGAAAAGAGATTTGAAAAACAATCGTGTATTGCTCAATAGAAATTGTTTTTGCAATACAACGAAGGTTTTATTGAAAATCAATTATCAAACATAAAAATACCTTTTGGTTTGAAAAATGAGTACACGGTCGATGTGCTAAAGAAAAGAGTTTTTAAGCACAAGGACCGGTTTTTCAAAGGTATCCGTCAATCCATAACCTGAACCAGGATTGATTCAAGAGATTGAATCGCCCCATTGTTTCTGTTCAGTTGTCACATGGTTGATCTATATAATAGATCTCACATGCCACCTACCAGGAGCTTGTTTGATGTTGGCTCCAGAAGGCTTTCCATCTTCATTGTGAATATGTAAACACATCACTCAGATGTTCAGGCAATACCACAAGGATAATGCGTAGGACTCAAGATATAATCTCTCTTTCCACATTGTGTGAAACAGAGAGTCTTCATTGAAAGTGTCCTAATGAGATTTATTGATGATCTCGTGGCTCTAGACTCAATATGTGCATATTTGGATCCTGTGCCGGAGACTAGGGAGAGGGTCTCCTTCTTCAATATCAACCATCTCTAAGAGAAAGTCGATAGATAATGTCGGTTCCCCGTGAGAATGAAACAAGTCCTTTTAAGAGGAACTTGAGTGGTTTGGAAAGTTGAAGTGCAGTGCGTCACTGGGTCCATGACGTCTTGTCTTCAATACTGATGTTACCATCAGTAGCATATGAATTGAACCCGGTTTCTGCCCTAAGGTTGAATAAATGGAGGGCTATTTGTTTTCACCCTATTCTCATTCAATTCTTTTTAATTCTTCAACCCCTTCAGTGCTTACCGAGACTTCATAGCTAGAACCTTGTTGGGTTTATTCCAGTGCTAGCTCAGTCTTAGTCCGCACTCTTCCCATATCTCACATTTCTCCTTTTATCATCATACCTAAGGACTTCTACACTAACTAGCGGATTGTGCCTGGGTAGATCCCTCCGGTTCTGGCGGATCATGGGAACACATACCTAACCTTATCATCCTTGTATCACCGTACATAAAGTAAAGTTGGTAGGTCAATTTGGTATTGTTCATCTGCCATTGGATCCAATTGAAAACCATTTGAAAATCAATTCAGATACTTGTGATATATTATCAAAGCTTTTTGTACCTGAATTGTTTTTGATATTTTTAGAACGAGAACTCCCCCTCAACATGTGCATCAAGTATTTGAAAATGTTTTGCACACGGAGGCAAGAGAAAGAATTAACTTCTTTTGATTACCATTTTCTAAAAGATATCAACATCACTTCCCTCAACAGATCAAGTGGGTATAGCATTTTCCGGGAAGGATGAGGTTTCCATGAATTTGCTCCCCCTCAATATGTGCCTCGAGGTTTGAAAAGAGTTTTGCACATACTAGAGGGAACCTGCACATTAGGATGAATGATCACGTTTCAAATCAAAGGTTTAAGATAGATGCTCCCCCTCAACATGTGCATGGAAAATTTGAAATCGTTTGTCACATGTGGGCAGGATAGCATGTACATCCTTATAAAACCATTTACCTAATTATCAGTTTAAATCTAATTTAAATCACACATTCTCCCCCGATCACAATTATCAAATCATTTGAGATTTGTGATCTCGTATAGATTTAAATTGATTTTGAAAGCTTTTAAGGAGAATTGTGACTTGATTGTGAGAGTGTTTTAACTGATACGGATCGGATTTTGAGACTTTAAACTCCATTTATAAAACATGCATGTATATCTTTTGAAAACAATTTAATGCCAAATAACTTTTTAATTTAATTGAAATCATTCTCCCCCTCAATCAATGACATAGGTTGTTGATTGAGAGATAGAGATTTTGACAAATAAGTCCTGATGATTTTCAAAAATAGAGATCGAGTTATTTTTCAAAGCATTTGGTTTTCAGCAGATAAATGTTTATAGAATCAGAGCATGGAATTTGAAAACATGTTAAAACATGGCTCTGTTCTTTCTTTTAAAACCGGGTTACTGCCTGAAAATGACAATAAACCATTTCTCTTTCTCCCAAAAATATTTTTTGATTTTTTGTTTGTTTTTTTTTTTTTTTTTTTTTGATTTTTTTTTTAAGAATTCGAACAACATCTAAAGTCCTGTGTCATTCTTTGAATGACAGCACAAAGACCGTAGATATTATCGAACCGGAAGAAACATGACAAAAATGACAATATTTTTTTGAAGATTTTTCGAATTTTTTTTTTTTTTTTTTTTTTTTTTGAAAGTTTTATATTTTTCTATTTGATTTTTGAAGGTTTTATAATTTTGTATTTTGTTTTTCAAATATATATGTACAAGAGATAGATGAAGAAAGACCTTTACTCCTCGTCTTCCTCCTGAAGACGTTTGAGAGTTTCTGGTTGAAGGCTTTTCAAACCAAGTCGTGGAAGAATAAACTCAAAACGTTCTCTTGGAAGAGCTTTGGTGAAGATGTCTGCTAACTGATATTCAGACCTCACAAAATATAGTTCCACCACACCTTTTTCCACCTGTTCCCTGATGAAATGATGTCGAATGTCGATATGCTTTGCTCTTGAGTGTTGAACGTTGTTGCATGAGAGAGCAATAGCACTTTTATTATCACAGTACAGAGGGATTTTGTTGAATTCAAAGCCATAGTCAGATAATTGAGATCTCATCCATAAGATTTGAGCACAACAAGATGACATGGCTATGTATTCAACCTCTGTAGAAGAAATAGAAGTACTCATTTGCTTCTTTGAAGACCAGCTCACAAGCTTATCACCCAAAAACTGAGCACCTCCAGACGTACTTCGACGTGTATCTTGACAACCTGCATGATCGGCATCTGCATAGGCCGTTAGTGACATACCGGTGTCCTTCGGGTACCATAGTCCCATATTGATGGTTCCTTGGAGATACCGAAAGACCCGTTTAACTGCTTCAAGGTGCTTTTTAGTAGGCTTAGCCTGGTATCTAGCACACATGCACACAGAGAACAAGATGTCTGGTCTACTAGCAGTGAGATACATCAGGGATCCAATCATACTCCGATATTTCGTTTGGTCAATCATGATCCCTGAGAGGTCCTCATCTAGTTTGGTTCGGTCAATCATGGGGGTGTCAACAGGGTCACATGAATCAAATCCAAATTTCTTTAGAATCTCTGTTGCATATTTAGATTGATTTATGAAAATGCCTCCGGGACTTTGTGAAATTTGTAATCCCAAGAAAAATGACATTTGTCCCATCATTGACATTTGAAACTTTGAACTCATTTCATTTGAAAAACGATCACATTCCATTGGGTCAGTCGAGGCAAAAATAATATCATCAACATAAATTTGAACATGAATCAAATGTTTACCTGACTTCCTGGTGAACAATGTAGGATCAACTGCTCCTTTGATGAATCCGGTTGATAGAAGAAACTTTGACAGTGTATCATACCATGCCCTTGGAGCTTGCTTTAAACCGTAAAGAGCCTTCTTCAAACGATAAACGTGAGTAGGATGCTCTTGATTCACAAATCCTTCAGGTTGGCTGACGTAGACGACTTCTTTAAGATCACCGTTCAGAAATGCCGTCTTTACATCCATTTGATACGCCACCATGTTCTTACTTGCAGCATTCGCCAGAAAGATTCTGATTGCCTCGATTCGAGCCACTGGAGCAAAAGATTCTTCAAAGTCTATACCCTCCTCTTGACGATATCCTTTAGCAACCAATCGAGCCTTGTTTTTCAACACATCACCATGCTCATCAAGTTTTACTTTGAAGATCCATTTGAGAGCTATAATCATAGCACAGTCTGGAGCAGGTACTAACTCCCATACATCAAGTCGATCAAACTCATGAATTTCATCTTGCATGGCATTGAACCAGCTGTCTTCATTCATGGCGGTTTTAACATCTTTTGGTTCGATCTTAGATAGTATGGAGTTGAAGAAACACCATAAGGCATCGGTTGCGAGTTGTTTCCGTGTTGATACAGGACGAGAGGGATTTCCAATGATGTTGTCTAAGGGGTGATCGTGAGTCCATTTTCTTAGGTGTTCATGTGGCTGTTGTTGAGGAACTGAGGTAGCTGAGTTGATGTCTCCTGAAGAAGATGGTTCTGATGATGATTCAGGAGTAGCAAATATGTTTTCAAATGGAGCATCTTCAGGAGTAGCAAAGGGATTAACTTCATCATTGATGCCAGAAGCATTTCCATGATGTACATTTGAAGAATGATGATTTGTTGATGAGACTGAAGGATCAGCAGCAGGTGCTTCTTGGCTTAAAGATATTGAGACTGAAGGATTGACTTCATTCACTGGAATATGAGCAACCTCTGTTGTAGGGATCAGCACCTCATTAGTAATTGAATCATACAATTCATCAAACATAGGATCAAACAATTTCTTTACATCATCTTCAGATGGAGGTACATATGGAGTTTCATGAGAGGAGTTTGGAACAAGGGATGAACCAATGGGACTGTTTTGAAGTGCGGGTCCTGAGCTGGAGTGTCCAGGAGCCATTTGACCGGTCAGCTCATCAAACGTAACGTGAATTGTTTCCATGATATTTCGGGTTCTTTTGTTGTAGATTCGGTATCCCTTTTTGTTTGATGCATATCCTACAAATACTCCAATGTCAGCTTTGGCCCTAAGTTTGCCTAAGTCTTGACCCTCATTAGTTGGATAGCACAATGCACCAAACACACGAAGGAAAGATAGATTAGGTTTTCTGTTGTGGACAAGTTCATATGGAGTTTTTCCATGAATGGTGTGAATCAGGGAACGATTTTGTGTGTAGCATGCAGTGGCAATTGCTTCAGCCCAGAGAAACATTGGAACCTTTGAGTAGATCAGCATTGTTCTAGCAGCTTCAACAAGAGTACGATTTCGTCTTTCAACTACACCGTTCTGTTGCGGGGTTCGTGGAACACTTCTTTGATGGCTGATTCCAACGCTTTCATAGAATTCACTAAGTTGTTTGTTGACAAACTCAGTTCCATTGTCTGTTCTGATAATTCTAACAGTTTTGTTTAGTCGAACCTGCAGCTGTTTGATGAGTTTGATGATGATATCAGGAGTTTCATCCTTTGTCCTTAAGAACTTGACCCAGGTGAATCTAGAGTAATCATCAACCACAACTAACACATATTTCTTTCCAAAGATATTCTGCACTCTCATTGGTCCACATAAATCCATATGAATCATTTGAAGAACTTCTGTGACAGAGTTAGTAGGTTTGGGTTTATGGGCATACTTCTTGCTTTTTCCCAATTGACATGCTGAACAAAGATGATCCTTTTCATACTTTAGTCTAGGTAACCCTACAACTAAGTCCTTTCTGGAAAGATCGTTGATGGTGCCGAAGTTCAAGTGATTGAGACGACGATGCCATAACCATGACTTTGTTTTTGAAGCCTTAGATAACAAGCAGATTGGAGATGCCCTCATCATGTCATCGATAGAGATGGTGTAAAGGTTTGAGCCACGAGTTCCTTTCAACAGTTCCTTACCGTTAAGATCTCTAACAAAGCATGTATGTTTTCTGAAGGCTACTTCTAGATCAGAATCACAGAATTGACCAACAAAGAACAGATTATGACCTAAACCTTCCACATAATACACTCTCGAGATGACACTATCACCAACTACATAATCTCCATAACCCATTATAGCACCGAAATGATCATTACCAAATCTAACAGTCCCGATGAATTTGCTCACGAAGTTCATGAGCCGTGACCGGTCTCCAGTCATATGCTTGGAACAGCCTGAGTCCAGGTACCACAGAACGATTTGAACGATCTGCAGTTGAACACAGACAAGAATGGATAACTGGATAATTGGGATCCCCATGCAAGAATTCCATTTGGTTAGTAGCAACAGTTGGAACACCCACATCATAAATAGAAGCATTCATATCAGACAGTGAGGTAATGGAATCATTGTGAATAGATGCAATACTAGTGTCTGTATTAGCCCTGTTTACAGTGTGACCACTTCTTAAGGGAATAGTTCTACCAGTAGGCATCCATTTTCTAGTGGGCATTATCTGATTAGTCTTATGACCAAAAGGTATCCAATAAAAGCCTATTCTGCTGAATGTTCTTCCTGTGGGTTTCCATTGTTTTCTAACTTTCTTTCGCTTTTGCTTTTTAGCCTTTTTAGCATGAATTTTAGCATTAACAATATTAACTGGACGATTAACATCATTAGGCAGAACATTAACATCACATACATGATTAGAAACAGAATTCAAGCAGTCATCAGTACAAGGTTTGCAAATAGTCTCAGAATTCGAATTAATTACAGTACGCCTATGGCTAATACTAGAATCAACACGATTCGTTTTATTTGATTCAAACTTAAAGTTCCTAGATTGTTCTTCTACTCTTTTCCAGTGCACATTCTTAGCTTGCGAGGTCCTATCATTCCTTGTATTGTCTTGAGACTTTGACCTGCTCCTTTTAATGTCACTGATTACTCCTGTAGAGGGAATGGGAACATTAGTTTGTTTTACTACTCTTTGCACCACCTGTTTAGATGTGCTGGGATCTGAACTACATGCAGGTGTACTACGGTTCACACTCTTAAAACTAGAGGTACTGAGATTTGTACTCCTAGAAGGCACGCTTGAGTTCTCTTTCTTAGCATTGACAGATCTAGAATCTGAACTACTCAAGGGTACACTACGGTTCACATTCAAAACATTGGGAATCGAGTGCATATCATATTTGGCCTTAGGCATCGAGCATGGAATCAAAGGGTTAACTTTCTCACCTAATGTCTTTGGGCATATTGTGATCAAGCATTCTAAGATTTCTTGAGATCGTTTGGCATATAAGCATGCATGTCCAATTGCATTATCATGTGGTTTCTCTAGCTTATCCTCTTCAACAATCTCATGCAGACATTCTAGGCAATCCTTAAGGGATGAGAAATATGTTTGAATGGCAAGTTTGTTGTTCCTCAGATGAGGGGGGACATATGTCACAGATAAAGCATATTTATTACCAGAGTGAGCCTTAGATACACCATTCTCCTCATTGATCATTGGCATTTTCCCTTTTACCTGACTCTTCAGATTCTCAATTTCCTTTTGCAATGAAGTTATTTGTTCGTTGTTTTTCTTACGAGTGACTTTAATTGATTCAAACAACTCATTGAAGTGACGTTTAACCTTTTCATTTTCTTCTAGAAAACTTTTGTTTTCCTTTTGTAAAGCATTTACTAGGTTTTGAAGATGAAACGTTTGAGAATTCTGAGAATCTAAAGAAGGAGGCATTTGGGAGCCTGTCATATTGTTTGTTTGACCCTTTAATTGAGAGATTTGGGCTTTCAACTTTCTGATCGTGTTGCACTGAGCTTGAATCTGTTCATCACGTTTGTTAATTTGAAAAACTGCATCAAACTCTGGAGCATCTGAAGATGTCTTGACATTTGAAGTTTTGACATTTTCTTTGAGATGTTGATATTTTAGTTGTAAATTAAAGTACTCAACTTCTAGTTTAGAAAAATGTTTAACCAAATTGTCATGATCATCCAGTTCAATTTTCTCATTTAGTTTAGAATTAGTTTTTTCAAGCTCAATGACACGATCATGGGAGACTTTCAGGGCCACAGATAATTCATGAAATTTGGAAGCATTAATAGAGCAATTTGAAGCAGTGAAAAACACATCTTGAGCAACACATTCAGTAATAAGATTCTCATTTAATGTATGCAGGTTCTTTCTCTCAATCTCATTATATTTTAGTGCACGCTCATAATCACTAACTTCAACAACCATTGCATCAAATTCCTTTTCCATACCCTTAATATCAGTTTCTACCCCCTTTTTAAGACTCTCAAAGTGATCTTTTAGAAGTTTAAAGAAGGGCATGACCTCAGTTAAATAACATTCTTTCATTTGTTCAAAACCTCTTTCTCCTTCAGTTATACCAGTGGGTGTGATCCTTTTCTTGCAAGTTTTCTCAAAATCAACAAATAGTTGAAATATAACGTATTGGCTAATTAATGTCTTGCTTTTAGTGGCAATTGTTCTAGGAACAAGATGCATTGGTGTATTAGGAGGATACACAGTCGCTCTAGGCATTTTCAAAAGGGGAGGGTTTGTTTCAATAATGTTTTCCGCTTTCTGCTTATCTAAATCCTTTTTCCAGAAGACTTGTTCGGGAGTCAACAAAGTCTGAGGCTTAAACTTGTTCAAGGAAATCCAGTTTTCCTTCTTGTAATCATGAGGAGAGATGATTATGTTTTTCTCTTTGCATTTGGGATCATTTTGTTTCTTATTCATCTTTTCCCTAGTGATTTCATTTAATATCTTATCTTCCTCAGTGCACTCAACGCAACTAGGTTTCTGCCTAGGCTTAAGGACTTCATTACCATCATAAAGCACCTTATGAGCATTTCTAGCCTTTTTAATTACCTCTGGATTTGGTTCCTCAACAAGGGGAATGCTATGCTTATCGCTTAAGACACGATGTTTCGTGACCATGTGAGCAGTCTGAATGGTGTTTCCTTGTAAGTACAACTTGTTTTCAAGTTTGTTTTTCAAAGTTTTCAGATTAGAAAAATCTCTCAAGAGTTTTGATTCCTTTGCATTAAATTCTTGCTTAAGCATTTTCACATTTTCTTGAAGTTCTTGTTTTTGCTTAGCTGTTTTAGAAAGTTTTTCTTGCAAGGAATTTAATTCTTGTTTCAATACTTCTTCTCTAAACTTACTTTTTCTAATTACTGTACTCACTTGGACATCCATTTCCTGCTCACGAGTGGTCAACTCAAATTTTGCACGTTGTTCATAAATAGCAACACGTTCCTTATAGGCATTTAGTTCAGAAATTATGGAATCATCAGGAGCACATGCAGTGTATTCATCAAAGACATAGTCATTGTTGACTGCAGAAGATGCATCACTTGGTACAACTTCACTTTCACTTTGTTTCACGTATTGATCGTATGGGACAATATTGATATTACCCATATTTTCAATATTTGATTCAAAAGTTTCAGTTGGTTGTACTTTGTCATGCATCTGTTGCACATCAGCATCATCGTATAGCTTTAATACCTCTGAGATGAGTTTGTCCTTGGATGGGCCAGCTTGTGGTGAAGAAGAGATCTTGGGAGAAACCATTGGAGAGATGCTAGCCATAAAGATTGTGTGTGCAGTAGGTCCATCATCTACATCAGAGTCGTATGCATCACAGTCAGCGACTTGAAAGGCATTCTGATGATTGTGACCTATCTCCTGAATAGGCTGCTCATCCACATCTGCATCATAGGTCTTGGCATTGCCCTCAGCAAGAAACAGCAATTCCTCTTCATCCAACGCAGCACCATTGTCCTGAGCTTGTGCCAGCAACATCTTATCTCTGAAGTAATCAGCATTCTGTGGACGCTTTGGAGATGTGCAGTTCCTTGCAATGTGTCCTTCACCACCACAGTTATAGCATTTGATTGGATTAGGTTGACCTTGGTTACCATTTCTTCCTCGATTCTGGTTTCCAACATAACCTCTCCCAGCTCCACCTCTTCCCTGATCATACTGTCTTTCCTGAACTGGTTGCACCACAATCCTTCCATCTTTAACAGTGGCTTGATTATGTGGGTTAGATGCAGTTCTGAGGTTGTTGTTGGTTTGTGGAAGAGAATTCATGTTTTGACTAATGAGAAGAGCAAGTTGATTAATGATGTTACCCCCGTGTGCATCAGCATCAGCTTGTTTGAACATGGGATCAGGAATAAGTTTATGATTACCATTCCCCAAGGGTATGACTTGTGATGCTTTGGTTGTGATTCCGATGTTTGAGTAGAAGGCTGTTGAGTCATTAGACGAGCTTGTCTCTCCCTGGTTGGTTTTGAACTGATTGAGAATCAATTTTTCAAACATGGCATGTCTCTCATTCTGAAGGAGGAAGGCATAGAGTTGCTCATAGTTTGTATTCTTCAATCCTTTAGTGAGCTTCACAGCTGTGACAAACTTGTGCCATTCGGGATTCATGTTGTTCACAAACTTTGAGTTCAGCTGAATGTTAGGCATAGTCATTCTGATGTTCCTCATGTCATTCACTAACTTATGGAATCTCACATAGTACTCATAGACACTCTCATCTGGTTTCATTTTGAAGTGCTCGAATTCGTCATAGAGTTGGGATTCTCTGTCTTCCATAGTTAATTCTGAACCTGAGAGAAGCATCTTAACATTATCCCAAACTGCCTTTGCATCCGTGTTATGATTGATCAGCTTGTAGATGTCTTTAGGAAGACCTTGAAGAACAATGTTTGAAGCCCTGATATCTGCATCGAATCTCTTTTTCTCCTTATCATCAAGCTCATCATACATCTTAGGTCTGTCCATTCCGTAAACAGGAGTACCATCTTCATTAGTATCAAGTATGTCTCTAGTCGTTTCAACTCGATATGGTCCTTCATCAATGGATTTGAGAATATTGACACCATTTTCCTTTCCAAGGCAATACAATCTGATTCGTTGAGCCCAAGAATCGTAGTCAGTTCTGTCAAGCATGGGTGGACGAGTATCTGAGCCAGCTGCTTGTACATCCTCGGCAACAGTGGAGATGACAGTAGGGACGTTGGTAGACATGTTACCAGATTATACGGGATTTTATAACTCTATGATTAAACCGGGAAATAGATTCTTTCACGGGATTTTACTAAATCAAGAGAAAACCGTAAACAATTACTCAAGTCGCTAGATGATAATGCACTAAGTCGCTAGAGACAAATGCACTAAGTCGCTACCAATTAATTCGCTAGAAAACCAAGTCGCTAGAAACCCAAGTCGCTAACAGAAAAGCAAGTCGCTAAGTAGTAACACGCTACAGACCAAGTCGCTAACCTGATTTTGGCAGCAATTCGCTACACAAGTCGCTAGAGACACAAGTCGCTAAAGAGCAACTCGCTACTGACCAAGTCGCTACCACAAGTCGCTACCCGTAGTGGAGAGTCCACTACTTGTACTTTAACTCGCTAGCTCTAACTCGCTAGCTCCAACACTGTAAGTCGCTACAAAAATGCGAAGCAAGTCGCTACCAAGAAAAATATTCCGTGAACTAAGTCGCTAGCATGAAAAACCATATAAACATCACTTTTCAATCCAAAAACAACCCAACCAAGATGATTCAAGCTTACCAAATGAAAACCTAAACACTTTTGATGATTCTAAACATAAACGTACCAACAAAATTCAAACTTTAACACAAGAAATCACCCAAATGATGCAAAAACCACTAAACTTTTTCCAAACTCAAAAACCACCTAAAAACCACTATAAATCCAAAGATGTGCAAGATATGATCTAACCATGGCTCTTGATACCAATTGTAAGATATAACTTTTCACATGCACATCAAACCATAACACAAAGTAGCATATAGATGGAATTCTAGAGAGAGAAAGTTAGAGGTTTAGGGAACTTAGTGAGAGAAAGTGAAAGATATTATTATGAGCTCCAACTCTCTACCTTGGAAGGTAGAGAGTATTTATAGTCTTACATAACTCGCCACACATCGGGCTGTGGATCAGGCATACAGTGGGTAAAGACCCGTCCGTCCTCCACGGTGTTACTTAACTAAATTACTACTTAACATAAAAGAACTACGACTACGAGCTTTCTAACGATTACATATACTTGAGGTGACCGACTCTTTACTACCGGGAATTTCTAATTCCTAACATGTATATAAATCGTTAAATTTATATTATTACGACACTTTTCTTAAAAACTACACGATAATTATTATATCACTCAAATTTTACAAGAAATGTATTTTTACAATTTTTATGATCTCATTATACTTTACTTTGATCTATTAAAAATTACTTTTAGCTAAAACTACCTTAAATACACTAATGTATATAAAAGTTACCATTTACCTTAACTTAAATTCTTTTACTTACATCTTTTTAACAATTATACACAATATATAAAAGAAAAAAAAAAGTATTTTGGTGAAATACTTCCCCCCTTGGCCGACCAAGGGGGGGGGGGTAGGCATTAAATGAGTTGGTAAATGTTTTCTTGATTGTATAGATCTTTACTTCACCTCAAATCTCATACTTCATTCATTCATCTCATTATTTCATAAGTTAAAAAGTTCTTTCTCTCTTGTTTTCCTCTCAAGAACCGGCCATCATAAGGTGTTAAGAAGGAATTCATAAAAATTTTCCAAGATCAAGTATAAACAATCTAGTTACACTCTTATTAAAGGTTTTGAAATAAAAACCTAGGGTGTTTAGGTTTAATCCCTTGTCCTTATCACCTCATCAAGTAACTAGTAAGCATATCATTTTCATTTACATCTTTCCTTATCATTTCATATGTATTTCATCATTTTTTTTAGCAAGCATGCAAGACTTATGGTTATTTATACCATTTTTAACATTGTTTTTAGAGTTTTATATATATATAAGTCATCCTATAATTTATCCCTTGTTATATATTGGTCTTGATGATGTCTAGGAACCCATGACACCCTAAGAAGGTGTATGGTAGGATTAGAATAGCTTTGGAGTTGTTTTGAAGGGATTGGAATAGGTTTAGTACGAGAAAAACTCTTTTCGACAAGTATAAAAAGTGGTCTGATCTTGTTTTGTATTTCTGGAAAAACCGACAGTAGACACGAATTTTTGGCCTAGATATTTAGAAAATATACTTTAAAACGAATCCGTGGCCGCTTGAACGGATTAAAACGGAGTTATAACGAAGAAGTTATGAATTTTTCAAGTTTGACGACGAAATATATATTTTCTGAAATTTCAGCAAACTGTTTTCGTTTTGTACGAGTCAAAAACGAGTCTTAAGCTTTATAAATTATTTCGACTTATCAAAAATATATTAGTATACTTTGATACGAAGCTAAGGACGTATAATACGTAGAAAACAGATTTGTAACGACTAAAATATACACGTTTTCATAAAATTGCCGTAACTTTATTATTTAAGAAAACTATATTATTTTTACTAGACAAGTGTTACGGTAAACAAAACGACCATATTGGAGGCTATTTTTAACGTTGACGTAAAACTTTTTGTAACGAAATGTCTTCTAATAAAATCGAGATCATCAAGCATATTTTTCAAAATGACCAACCTTTTGTATAGCGGAGTTGTAATAAATTATTTACGGTTGCTTAAACTTTGCCGAAACTCACTTTTAAACAACATTTGGACAAAATCACCATATTTAACCTCCATTATCTTTATGTTCGAGACCTCTATGACGAAAACTCATGTACTAAAACTTTGAGATTTTGATACAAGCTTTCCAAAACCGTTGAGTTCGTTTCCTAACGTTCGACGTACACCATTTTACGACTAGCTTTTCGAAGCCATTTTTGTCAATTTCATGAAATTTCCGACGACATTATTTTACGACGAAAAGTTAAAATTTCACAATAAATCATTAATAAACTATTGTAGGATGACATTTTGACATAAATACTTGCAAAGAAATTTAAGAATGGTCAAGACGTCAAAAGAGTATTTTTCGACGATAAGTATTATTTTCAAAACTCACAAATGGTATAAATAACATACGAAATGCATGCATAACATTACTCATAACTCATTATGTATCATATCATTCATAATAGGTCATTTTCGAGATTCACGCTACATTTCAGTGTATCCACTTTTGCCATCGCATTATTGTCCAAGTGAGTTCATAGTCCCACTTTTACTCTTTTAACTGTTTTACAAACTCTTGGGGGAGATACATGCTACATTTTTAATCGAACACAAATGCTTTAAACTGTATGCTATATCCGAATGTTTTATTGTCACTAAGTATTTGCCATGTTTGAAGTCCCTACATCATGCACCATTAGTCACTTGCGAGTGAGCGCGAATATTGTGAATAGGCCTATTGGAATTAACACTCCCGCTCCTATTGACCCAGTTAGGGGAAATCGAGCGCACTATATTTGAATCATTAAGGTAAATTGGCAAGTTTACCTATTAGGGCGGCGATGAAACGATGATTACCAATTTTTATTGGTGCGATGTTTACGCTTTGGTTGTCATGAACTTAGTGAAATAAATACTGTTTTGTTTTCAACGATGAGTGTGAAACAATTTAACTCACACTACGATTATTGTGTTCAAACGAATTAATTAAACCTATGGATTTCACTCAACCTTTGTGTTGACCTTTTTAAGCATGTTTTATCTCAGGTATCTAAGGCATTCACTTCATGGCATGCATGTGGACACATCTTAGAGTCGCGGTGACGACGCGTCTCTCTTGGGTTTTACGTACTTTAAAAACATCGTTTGAATTGTAACAAACTTATTTCCGCACAAGTTGATTTTCATTTGGTACCTATACTTTGTAACTCTGATTGTTTTATTAAATCAAACGATGTGTTTTCCAAACGACACTTTAGGTCGTTCAATATATCTGTAACTGTGATGCTATGACAGTCAATCCCCAGGAATTCCATTCCGCTGCAAAACAGGTAATTTGGGGGTGTGACACGGGAGTCCACGGATAGTCCTTTCTTTGTCAACTTCTTTTTGGTGAGGCTTCAAATAGTCGTACAACAATCCGTATGTAGCATGATGAAGGTTCTTAGCTTGACGGAGAAAAATGACATACTTCTCCCATTCCAGACCAAGACTACTTAGGAACTTAGTGTTGACAGCAATTCGAGGCATGATGATGTTGTGTTTGTCCAAATCATTAATGATGTCTGAAAAGCGATGATGATATGACTCTAACGTCTCTCCTGGTTCAATCATGAAGTGTTCATAAGCCAAGTAGATTTTGGATTCCATGTCTTCCTGATTGAGTGTTGTGCCTTCCATTAGAAGATGAATATGTTCCCACATTGCTTTAGCTATCTTTTGAGCATCAACACTTTGAAGGATCGGATTGGGTAGTCCCAAAAGGATGTATTGCACTGCTAGTTCATCGGCTTCAAAGTGTAGAAGTTCATCACCAGTGAGGTCGGAGATAGTTGCAATGTTAGTGACAACATCTCTTGGTGGATTGGCATCTGGATCTGTGGGTGTAATAACAGTAGGCATTTGAAATGGACCTTCCATAATGACCTTCTTTAAGAACTTTCCATGTGGCTTCTTTAGATCACAGAACCTAAAGAACCTTATCACCCATTGATCATAATTACCGGGAGTGAGCATTGGAGGTCTATCAAGTGAGCCAGCTTCATGAATTGATTGTTGGCTACTTAAGGCTTCACACATCTTGCCAAACCATGTTGGTTCCTTCATAGTACTCCTGGATGGATGTTGATTGTAGAAGTTTGTGTAAGGTTGTACTTGAAGACTAGGTGGAGGTTGAACCATTAGAGGTTGTGGAATTGCTCCAAGTTGTGGGATATGTTGTTGATTAAATTGTTGTTGATAAATTTGTTGTTGATGATTAAATTGTTGATGTTGTGGACTTAGTTGTTGTTGTTGTTGTTGATGATAAGTGTAAGGAAAATAGTTAGAGTATGGTGGTTGTGACATGTTGAAAACTTGTGTTGTTAAATGGATCTTTGTATTCGAATGAACCGTTGTTGATGAAGTATCCTTAGGCGTAGAAATCACAGAAAAGCAAAGTACCACTTATGCGTAAAAACACCAAAGATACGCGTAACAGCAATAGTTACGCGTAGGATTAGCTTACGCGTAAGAAATGAGAAAACACTAAAGTTATGCGTAAACATAAAGTTAAGCGTAGAAAACTTAGGCGTAGGATTACCTTATGCGTAAGTCAGAGCTTAGGCGTAAGAAGAATCTTATGCATAGTGAGTTCTACGCGTAAGCTTAAGCTTATGCGTAATTTTAGGGTTTTACCCAAAAGATCTTTTACACTATCACAGTGCAAAAGATATCCAAAGTCGAAGTGTTTTCAGGCTTATCCAAGCAAGAAAAACACTGAGTAATCCACGAAACTGAAGATCAAACCAAGGAACAGTTACGCGTAAGATTAGGGTTTTGCTTACGCTTAGAAATTAGCCAAAAATGATTTCTGCCAACTGATGTTTCCAAACCAGATTTTTGTGATGAAATAGCTTCAATATCACCAAAATAACACAAACGTGTGAAACTTGATGATCCAAAGCTTTAAGACACGTTATGCGTAGAACTACTACCACATACAAAACCAAGTTTAAAAACAATGATCCACACGTAAAGTTTGAAACTTTTTGCCAAAAACAGATATTTTAACACCTAAAAACGTTGAAAGTACAAGAATCTTGGATAGAAAAGTGTAAAAAATGAGTTTTTAAGCGTGACAAAGTGAAAAACTCTTTTACGCGTAAGACCACAAAGTTAACTTCAAAAACAAAAGATGTTCACCCAACTATTTGGCGAATGATACCACTGTTAGGTCACCATATTAGTAACACAAGCCTCAAATAGAAGAAATAGAAAGAGAAGAGATCGGTTGAACAATCACAAACACATACTATGCGTATGATATGAAGAATGGTTATGCGTAGCAAAGTGAAAGAGAATGAATTGAACAACCAACCCTCAAGTGAGGGTATTACAAAGGTATTTATAGGATAGGGACCTAGGGCAACACTCCTAGTCCCTTCCTTTCCTTATTGGACTTGGGCCAAGGCTTATGGGCCTTCTACATAAGCCTTAGCTTAATAACTAACATAAAGGCCATATTAAGCTAACTATTACATATGAATCACTAACACTTGAAATATAGTTTAGGAGTGATTCCAACAGCCCATGGCACGTTGCCCAACGTAGTAAACAACTATTTCCATGTACCAACAACCTTTAAAATAATATTTTCCCTATAAATTAATACTATTCTGCGTATCCCAAAAAGAAGAGTGCAATCACCGCCTTATTCATTCTGATAACTATCCTCAGTCCTTATCATCTCAGTTATTGATCTAGAACCACCGATGACAAAAATGGTGGTTTTCGTTCCACAAGAACACGTATGAAATTAAACAACAGATGGATCTGTAAAACGATGAGATTCGCGTCCAATCATCAGATTTTTGTTTTGTTTGCTTTTAATTATGGTTTGTCTGGGTGAAATTTGAATCGAAGGTCGACAAGGAGATGGCATAGGTTCAGGTTATTTTTGGTTAGTGAATTTATTGAATTGTGTGTTTTTTGTCATTTTGGAATTGGGCTTATGGTTTTAATCAACGCATGGTTGTGTGATTGCCAGATATCACCATCTACGGTCCAAGGGTTTCTCATAGCCACAGGTTATTGCCTATTTTTCTTTAAACTTATACGGTTTTAGATTAGGTTTGCACACACCGGATTCATCTAAAAAAACACACACTCATCAGATAATTTCTTTATATAAATTTTGTGTTTTTATTCATGAGTTTTTCGTTGCTTGCAGGTTTAATACCAGGTATGAAGATTTTTTGGGTTGTTTCCTTCAATTAAAGTTAAATTTTTAAAAACATTTGTGTATTTGTACAAAAAAAGGAATTGATCGGTTTTATTTTCATTTGGTTTCTGTGTTTTATTTGCAGCGGCGATTGATTTGGTTTGTGGGTTTTGATTGCAGCGGCTAAGCTAATTAGCTTGATTTATTTTTTCTGTTTAATAATTATGATGTTAATAGTTAATTATTTGTGGTCAGGCGGCTGAATGTGCATATGGTATTTAGTATGGCAATTTTTTTTAGGCAGCCATGATTGTGTGTCTTTTGTGCTGCTGGAACATGATGGGTGAAAGCGCCATGCATCTTCAAGATGATAAAGCAAAGGTAAATTTTTTTGCTTGCAACAAAAAAATATTTCTTATGGTTTATCCGTTTTTGTTACTTGATACTTTTTGGTTTGTAGTAAACACTGTTAAATAAACAACGGCGATATCACTGGAGTCGTGATAATATGTGTCATGTTACAAGGTTTTCTGATAATGCTACACGCGTCGTTCGGGGTCAAAGGAACTTCCTTTTCGTCGAGCAAGTTTTTCAAAACCCTAGGCAGTGAACCTAATCGTTGTAGTGTAGTATTAGGGTAAGCCACGAGAATTGATATCATTCTCTAGGGGAATAGGAATGCTAGTGAGGAGTTACTACGCTAAGGTTGGGGTTGAGGAAGATTATTTTTTATCTTTTTATGTTTTTTAGGAAATGGAAAAGTACAAATCTCGGGGTTTGGATTGGGGGGGGGGGGGTGGTACTTCTACCGATTACTCTACTATCTAATTATCTAATTAACTAAGGTGAGGGTAGTCAATGTCTGATTATTGTGTGCTCGTATGATGATTTAAAGATGTGTTTACTTAGGTTTTATTACTCCTTAATTATCTCCTATTGATGGTTGAATTGTCACGTCCTTATTCTTAATCGCGTTGTGTGTCTAAGGTCGTAGGGTATGCGTTTATCCCTAACTCTTTGAAACTACCAAAGGGTCTCGTGTAAAAAATCTCTAGGATTTATAAACTCTAACTCTAAGGTACTCTTTGGATGGTTTAGCCTACAACTACTCTAGGTGTTATAGTCTAAGGTTCACAAAGATTAATCAAGCATTAACTACACAATGAATGACCTATCACATTACTAGATCATTAACAATTAAGATAAGAGACAATCAATCAATATTCAATAGTTAAGTTTCATATTCCCTAAGCAAACACACAAGTAAATTAGCCGGACATGGAGAACATGCAAGCATACACACAAATAATTGAAGACGTAATTGAATTAATGAAGTAAAACACTTATCTTGGTGTAAGATAGGGTTTAGAACCCTAAAATACTGTACAAGACAGCCTTGGTTCGGTTTAGGTTTTTACTCCAAAAGACTACACACTGAAAACTAAAACATTCAGATTCTATATATAAGATTACATTCGCGACAGCGTCACCTTATTATTTGTGACTCCGTCGGGTCGCCATCATTAGGGTTTCGTCTTGGCCATGTTAGTCTTGCGACGGCGTCACCTTATGCTTGTGACGCCGCCTCTTCAGCCTCTGACGCCCTCTGGATCAAATCTAGGCCGTCTGAGTTGCGACGACCTACTCTTTTAAAGCCTGACACCGTCACTTGAAAATAAGCAATTTGGCTACTGTATCGTCACAACATGTGCTCCGACGGCGTCGCAGATAACACCTGACGCCGTCCCCTTGTGTTTTAGCAGCTTGAGTGTCTCGATTCTTGACTTTGGCCATTTTCTTTGTATATCCGCGCCTTTTCGTCCAAATAAGTGCCATTCCAGCAATTTGCCTTCAAGAGACCTAAAAAGTGAAAAGGAACGATATTAGGTAATAACGGATACAAAAGTGATCAAATAAGGGCTTAAATGACCTCTAAAAAAGGTACATTTTAAAACCTTATCAAATATCCCTACACTTGGTATTTGCTTGTCCTCAAGCAAATGTGCTTTTAGCCAATAAATTTATAAGTTATGGGTCATGAAGCATTGGTTTAGAACAATCCACAACACATATAAGCCCCACAAAAGTCATAACAAGCACGGAAATTACATACTAGCACCTCACATGGGGTGTTTGGATACTCACATCTCTCGGGAGTATATGAAATATAACAAGTTGGAAATGGAAGATAAACACTCATTAACCGGTCCTAGTACATAGATTACCATAGGCTTGAGACTAGATCAAACCTCCATCGCTTTGGCGTAAGCACCTAGGAAAGACTATCAAAGAGGTCTTTTAAAGGGTTGTAATGTTAGGCTTACGGTAAAGAAACAAAGGGTTTGGTGGGATAGGCAATTTAGTGGTGGCAAGTCAAAAATCTTTATGTTACAAGCATACGAAGAATGGCGTTGCTAAGCCAAGACTCGACACTCTAAACTCTAGATAACTGAAACAAACAAACATAAATTAAAGATAGATGTAGGATGGTAGCCCGTATGTATTTTTTTATTTATTTTATTTTATTTTATTTTATTTTCAACACTCTTTTTTTTTTCTTTTTCTCTTTTTTTTCTATTTTTTTTCTATTTTTTTCGATTTTTTTTCCATACACTTTTACTCTACCATCCTTTACGGTAACATCAAAATAATAGGGATTTATAGGCACATCCCTACACTTGAGTTTTTATTACTCTAACACTAATTTGACCCGAATTGAAAATATCAAAACACTTGGAGTACATTATTACGCGAATAAAGGGAATTTGAATTTAACGTCCCCTTCCCGTCATTTCATAAACTTTAACTTTTCCCATGAGTCCCAATCGTCCCAAAACTGTATACAAAGGATATGACTCGACTTAGCAACTTATGCAAGCAACTAGATAATTGAACTAAGGGTTTTTAGGGTGATAACAATAATGCACTAAAAGTGAGTGCATACAAGGTAGGCTAAGGCGATTTGGGTGTACATTTGGGGGTGGATTGTAAACAATGCTCTTCATTGACATTCCGGAAAACCGAAACATCACGAGAACCGCGAAAAGGATAGGCTCTGAGGGGTTAACTTGGGGTATCGTGTACTAAAGATGAGTACAACGCAAGGGTGTGGGGGAATTACTCAACCGATGTGGAAGAAGTAATTATATTACGGGTATCAAACAAGGGTTATCCTAATGACTCTTATCATTTAGTTATTCCTAACTACACAAGTGTAGTCTTACTAGCGTTCTCGAGATGCATCACAAAACAAGTTCTAGAATCTATTATACTACCGGTTCACACACTAAGCATTAAAGATGAATCCTTTAATTCCTACTAATCTAAGGGCGATCCTCACATTTTAGGTGTAATTTAAGCGGTAAAGGATTTTTGTGATAGTCATATAACTTCCTATCCATGAGACGCTTTATTAAGACTAATGGCCCACTCCTATATGTCATGAAAATTTTTAAATTTGGTGCCAAAATTACCCTAACCGACATTTTCTCATGGTTTATTACACAAATGCAATTGGACAAAGCAAATAATCAAGGATAAGCATAGTTTCAAAGTTCCCGTTTTATTTTTCCTCCCTACACTTAAACTGAACATTGTCCCCAATGTTCCCCGAAAGTATCAAAGTTATGATAATGGAAGGTAATAAAAGATGCAAGAAACTAATACTCCCCTGATTAGCTCGGTAGGATCCGTGTAAATTGGTGGTTACATCTTTCTTCAAGAAGAACTTTTGCGTGAAAAACTCCTTCTCATCTTATGTATCTTCTTCTTGGTAAATTAAACCTGCACACTTGAAGAAAACAAACGAAACCTTTGCGTAAAATAGGTGGTAATAATATATATAGGACTCTACTAAACTCGGATATAATGCTTGTGGAATGGATGTTTACAGATTTTCTGAAAAATTAAGACCTGGAAATTTCCAAAAATTTATAAGTAGCTCAGAAAACGAGAAAAAGTGATAAGCTTTTTCTGCTCCTCCTGACGCCGTCAGGTTATCCTGACGGAAACTGGTCTGCGATTTTCTGGAAAAAATTCTGGAAAATTTACATCTTTAGAATCTGGAAAAATTTCCTGCAAAACATCCATTATGACTCGAAACAAGCATTTGACTCGAACAAACACACATGTATATATTTTAAATAATTGTAATTCTCATGTTTACGTTTCTTTTGAAAACGTGTGTAATCCTCCCTACACTTATCCCTTATGTAAAATACCTTTATATGTAATTAAGACGAGGTTAAAGACAAAATAAAGCATTTTCACAAATTTAAACATGAGAATAAACAATCAATGAAAAGATATATGACACACAAATAAAAAAGAAAAAGAAAAACAATGGGTTGCCTCCCAAGAAGCGCTTTTTTTTGTTCGAGTCACGAGCTTGACTCTACCCTTATTTAACGGATAAAGGGGAAGTTTTTTCTACACTTAAGCTTAAGTGCGGGTGATAGTAGCGATACACACCCTTAGGGTAGAAATTTGCTACGTGAGGAGAGGGTGATGGGTGATTTATATGCTCAAAGGGGTGTGCTCCATTCATTCTAACCTTACCTAATTTTATGGGTGTAGCGGGTGAATCAAGTCTATCTCCTAGAAATGGATCATCCTCTATCAACTTCAAGAGATTCTTAGTTAAGGATCCATCTTGACCTAATAAACCCGGTTTAAACCCATAGTGTTTTTTGTTATCAACCATGAATGGGTGATGTAAGTGTGTAAGGTCATGGGTTACTCCTATATTAGCTTCCACTCTACATGTCCTAGAGTCCACTACCTTTATCAAGCAACTACCCGGACTATTTATTTTGACGGGTGGATTGGGGCCTAATTCAATTCCTAGATTCACATCTAAAGACGTAAAATTGGGTAAGGTTTTTGGTTGAGGCTCCGGTTCATCAAAATTAGGAACTTCCCTAGGACTAAGAGATAGGTCATGACAACAAGCATCTAAACCTACATTCTCTAGTGGCGTTTGGTCCAAAGGTTCTATATCAATCGAGGTTCCTATAGTCTCTTCTACTTCTTCCGGGTAAGTTATAGGCGATGTGTGTTCCTCAAGTGATGGTAGGGCTTGTGGGCTTGGAGTTTCCACCTCATTCTCCATTATATCTAGATCTCCTAAATGTTCATCACGTGTTTTAGTATGACCTAACCCAAATACACTCCTAAGTATCTCAAATCCTTCTTTAGCCATTTCAAATTCTTGGTCCGATTCATAAGAATCAGTCTCAAAAATTTGATCACTATGTTCTATTTGCCTAAAGGATTCCTCATGCGTGTCATATGTTTTGAAATCTATCCCACACATGCAAATAGGTGGTTCAACTCTAACCATCTCACAATCTTGTTCGGGTTTAGGTTCCATGTCTTAAAAACTAGGTCTTTTTGATCATGATGCCTAAGGTTAGATAAATCCTCCTTATCCATTTCCTCAAGTTGTGACAACTGATGGTTTATGCTTAGGAGGCTTTTCTCAAAATTTTTCCAGAGGGCCTCACTAAAAGGAGTTGATTCTAACAATGATCGTTGAATAGAAGCTACACAAGCACAAAATTTATCAAACCCATCCAACCTTACACCCGTCTCCTTTTGGATATCTCTAAGTTAACTCACAAATTCATTAGAACAATAAAAACTAATCCAATCTGCGAAATTCAATTGTTCCTCATTTGTTAATGATTCAAATGCAACTTCACTTGCCATAGCGACAAATGAAAAGGGTTTTACGAACAGAAACACAAAGAAGGGGGATAGACTACAAGGAAGCTAAAAATGAGAAAAAGGCTTACTTGATAATAATCAAGCAAGGAAACCTAAACGAGGTGGACTCCTAACTAGCTATTCTATTCCCCGGCAGCGGCGCCAAAAACTTGATAACACTACACGCGTCGTTCGGGGTTAAAGGAACTTCCTTTTCGTCGAGCAAGTTTTTCAACACCCTAGGCAGTGAACCTAATCGTTGTAGTGTAGTATTAGGGTAAGCCACGAGAATTGATATCGTTCTCTAGGGGAATAGGAATGCTAGTGAGGAGTTACTACGCTAAGATTGGGGTTGAGGAAGATTATTTTTTATCTTTTTATGTTTTTTAGGAAATGGAAAAGTACGAATCTCGGGGTTTGGATTTGGGGGGGGGGGGTGGTATTTCTACCGATTACTATACTATCTAATTATCTAATTAACTAAGGTGAGGGTAGTCTATGTCTAATTATTGTGTGCTCGTATGATGATTTAAAGATGTGTTTACTTAGGTTTTATTACTCCTTAATTATCTCCTATTGATGGTTGAATTGTCACGTCCTTATTTTTAATTGCGTTGTGTGTCTAAGGTCGTAGGGTATGCATTTATCCCTAACTCTTTGAAACTACCAAAGGGTCTCGTCTACAAAATCTCTAGGATTTATAAACTCTAACTCTAAGGTACTCTTTGGATGGTTTAGCCTACAACTACTCTAGTTGTTATAGTCTAAGGTTCACAAAGATTAATCAAGCATTAACTACACAACGAATGACCTATCGCATTACTAGATCATTAACAATTAAGATAAGAGACAACCAATCAATATTCAATAGTTAAGTTTCATATTCTCTAAGCAAACACACAAGTAAATTAGCCGGACATGGAGAACATGCAAGCATACACACAAATAATTAAAGATATAATTGAATTAATGAAGTAAAACATTTATCTTGGTGTAAGATAGGGTTTAGAACCCTAAAATACTGTACAAGACAGCCTTGGTTCGGTTTAGGTTTTTACTCCAAAAGACTACACACTGAAAACTAAAAAATTCGGATTCTATATATAAGATTACATTCGCGACGGCATCACCTTATTATTTGTGACGCCGTCGGGTCGCCATCATTAGGGTTTCGTCTTGGCCACGTTAGTCTTGCGACGGTGTCACCTTATGCTTGTGACGCCGCCTCTTCAGCCTCTGATGCCGTCTGGATCAAATCTAGGCCGTCTGAGTTGCGACGACCTACTCTTTTAAAGCTTGACACCGTCACTTGAAAATAAGCAATTTGGCTACTGTATCGTCACAACATGTGCTCCGACGGCGTCACAGATAACACCTGACGCCGTCCCCTTGTGTTTCAGCAACTTGAGTGTCTCTATTCTTGACTTTGGCCATTTTCTTCGTATATCCGCGCCTTTTCGTCCAAATAAGTGCCATTCTAGCAATTTGCCTTCAAGAGACCTAAAAAGTGAAAAGGAACGATATTAAGTAATAATGGATACAAAAGTGATCAAATAAGGGCTTAAATGACCCCTCAAAAAGGTACATTTTAAAACCTTATCATTTTGGCATGAGTTTGCCTGTCCTGTCATTGTTGGTGCATGTTGATGCCAACGATTTGGAGGTACTCGATTAAAATTTAAAGTGGTCCGTGGATATTTCCTGCTTAAAAGAAGCATTCACTTATTACGTGATTGTCAACATTACAGGCTTGTAGCTTACATTTACGTTATCGTCACTTCAATCCAAGGTTCCCTGGAGACATGCGATCCCGACCTTTGTAAGTGATTTATATTGGAATCATACTTCTCATAATATATTTTGTTAAACAAAATTTAGGCACAAAATACTACATATTGACGTACGAACATAAACCGGATATAAGCAGAAGCACAACCTCATACCGCCGCTTGAAACGTGTAGATACCAGTTTGTTGATTCAGAGAATTAGAAGGTTAAAAAGAAATATTTTTTGGCATCGCTACTTCAACAAAATCTAGAAACTTGTGAGGTGCGCTATTACAGTAACCCGACCCTTTTTCATGCTAGACTTTTAAGTTCAAAAGTATTGGGGATTGCTTGCTGTTGCCTTTTAGAGATTGCTTAGTCTTGCACTCATGCTTATGGTCATAGGTTGCCACATTGGGATGCAAAGCGAAAGTGACTTCCGTTATCGCTAAAGGCAAAAGGAAATGGGTTGCTCACACTGATCGCATACACTTAAGCATACGCTCTACTGAACGGCTAGCTATAAGTTGAACTGGTATCTACAACAACTCAAATGGTGTTCAAGAATTGGTTTATGAAGTATGTGGTGGGCTACGTTTTGAATCAACAACTGTTAGAAAAACGCCTCATGGTCTTGCGGTTTGTGATGGCACGAGTATTATTTTTTACTTGCTTGTATATTTATTGCGTGCTACGTGGTCCTGTCATAAATACATGTGTCTTTTTTGCATCTTTAGTGATATCCTAATTGCAAATTATGTTGAGCTGGCATTAAAAAACCAGTAGTTAGAACATTTCAATATCACCAAAGTATGACATGTGATTTTCGCGAATGGTCCTTTTTTGTTTTATACTATAAATTATAAAAGAACGTAACGACGCTATCTTTGGACAGTATATATTAGTTGTGATAGTTTTGGCCCATTACCTAATGAATGGGTCGATTAGAATGCCAAGGTACTATATCAGATAAGGTTCACTTAAACACGTAAAGAGAGATTTACTAGTCGTAGAACTTATTTTTTATAAACGACTTACAGATGCAGACATGGGTATTTCCATGTGGTGAACAATGACTACACCCATTGGGAGATGTATGCTATTGGTGGAAGTGCAGACCCGACCATTAACAGTCAAGGAAACAGATTTATGGCCCCTAATAATCCATTTGCTAAGGAGGTATTGATAGTAAATACAAACCTGTTCTGATTTTAGCGCCTGTGGAATTATTATAATGTTGATGATGGAATATAATTTGAAACTGTGTATGATTTCAGGTTATTAAGAGAGTCAACATAAATAGAGGCCAATGGCACGGGTGGAACTGGAGGTAAGAGGGTGACCTACTTCTTAATGGGGCTTATTTTATCCCATCTGGAGCTGGAGCCGCTTCCAGCTATGCTCGGGCCTCAAGTTTGGGTGCAAAGTCATCTGCTTCGGTTGGTACCATAACTGCTGGTGCTGGAGTAATTAACTGTCGCAAAGGCGGCCAGTGCTAGTAATCACAGTCTTTGGGTATTTGGTAAAGAGTCTTTTTATCTTTCCTTAGTTTTCGCCTTCACCTGCAATTGAACATTTTACACAATTATTTCCCCTTCTTCGTTGTGCAACCTCGACCATACTTCCAGTTGTTTCAAGGAGTCTGGTGCAAAGTGTTGTCACACATTGTTGTGCAACCTCGACCTTGCTTTCATTGCTGTTTTAAAGGAGCAAGGTGTGAAGTGTTGTCCATATCCGTTTTGTTTCTTTCAATCAATCCCGTAGTCAAACTATCAATCCTTTTCCTGGCTATGGGTTCTCACGTGTTTTTACATTTGTTTACTGTTGGATTACAGCATCGGAATGTTTTTTCTTTCCGTGTCATTCTATCTTATGCAATTTTAGTTTTCTCGAGTCGATAGTGATTGTAATCTGGATGTTGAAAGTACTTGACCATGAAATGGAATGACTATTGGTATTTGGATGATTGATGATGTACTTCTATAATCTTGCTGTTTACTTTTTGTGATTTTGTTTAAGCTGCAAGCTTTTAGCTCTTGTGATTATTTAGCTTTCAGCTGTTGCTATCATGAACATCCATTACTTCTTAAAATATGGGTTAACTATATTACTTCTTAAAATAAAGGTTTTAAGATTTCATAATTTCTAGAATGAATTTGTTCAATACTATTGACTTAAGTTTACATATTACATGCTTGTTATGAAGGTCACAGTTATATAATATTGAATTCAGGGTGTTTAAATAGAAACCTAAACTGTATCATGGATATCCGTACTTGTAATTCGGAGTAATAATCTATTGTTAAGTCTAGAATTACAGAGATATTGCATCTTATTTACGATCTTTGATAGGATAGGTGCCTTTTTAAATTTACCACACAAATATCATATACAATTCAACCATTGTATAAACTCATCAGTTTACAAGCTACCTCATCAACAAGCTGAAGGTACGTTTTCCTAGAGTACTCTATAGGAAAGCAAGCCGTCAATGGTCTCCAAAACTAAGCTATTCATCTTCATGAGTAAGATTAGCAGACCTTTCTGAACGACGGAACATTGTAGATGCATCAAGAGTCGTCTGATTCAAACTACTCGATCCTCTACCTCGCCCTCTTCCCCTTCCTCTTGAAGTCTTTCCAATTTCAGAAACTTCACGAGCAGACAACGTAAATTGTTGAAGTGATCCTTTTCTGCCTCTAGCAGTAGACATTGTACCAGTTAATTTTGTGGCATCCTCATCGTTACTAAAAGACGATGCACTTCCAATTCCCCTAGGAGCTTTGTTTATATACAACACAACTAAGAAATAGCCACCATTTTAAGAAAAGAACCCGAGTCAAACCTTCAAATCTGATGAAAAGACAATTCATAGCTGACCATCGCGGACAACCCGCAGTTGCTCAAAAACACTTTCTTGTAACGCTTTTGCATAGTCCACGACAATTTGACCCGATGAATTCTGATATTGTCTAGGCATATCAACGTAACAGAGTTCCTCTAAAGTACCACTTTCATACTTAATTTTAAAAAGCCTGGGCAGAACTTCAACGGTGGCCTCTGAAGACACATTTGCATAATGCCTGAAACAAGAACATTTAGTGGGAAAAGAAAGAAAGAAAAAATATTCAAATCAAATTAATAGAAACCTTGTAAGAATAGACACTGTTAACAACAGCCCTTTCGAGTAGTTCATGATATCTGATATCAATACTTGCTGCCAGCAAAACAGTCGCCACCCCACCTTGTTTATTTGTTACAGTAACCTAACCAAATGTAATAAATATTCAAATGGGTTACGTTAGGTAATAGATGAAAGAAACAACAGCAACTAGAAAGAAAATAAAGTTGTTGTATTTACCCTATCACCGCGAGTCTTCTCAACTAAAATGGAGTTCACGTATCCAAGATAAGAAGGGTCAACAGTGCTCCCAAGCTTCAACTGCAAATTAAAATAATTATTTATTAACAAAGGTTGGTTAACATTAGCCATAAAAAATGCAGTAATATATTATATATTTTGTGCTTACAAGAGCAACAGCTTCAGTTGTGCGGCAAAAACAGTCAAGTTCAGACTTGGAAGCAATGTTTAAGACCATGATCCTGTAAATGAATGAACAATGCAACTTTTAAACCAGTATATATATAGAAATAAAAGATGTTGTGGTTTTGAGATACTAAAAGCTAATTGGAAACAGGTATCAATTGAGCATGATTACTTGTTATTGTCGCAGAATTGGAGAGCCTTCTGTCCTACACCAGCTCCACTCCTTTGCACGTGAAGCTTTGATCACCTCTTCAAACTTTGCTTCTTCAAGCTTTTGTGAATCAAGTAGAATATATTTATGGTCTTAATATTCACATTCAATGGTAGTTTGCCATTTTAACTATTTTCAACTACAAGGGTATAACAAATACAAGTAACTTGGATTTTAACTCGTAATATTCTTATATACCAGTGGTCCTAATACAAATAACTATAACCATTTAGTTTTGATCTTTTAATTGAATAATTATAAGGGTATATTAAAAAAATGTGATATGGTATATTATTTTTGTCACGTTTAAAATTTAAGGTGGGCCAAATTATTGTTTATTGGACTTATTTTAAACAATAGTAACAAATATGTAGTAACTCCTTGAATCTTGAGGGCCAACCCATATTTAAACGTATAGAGAGTTTCGTTCTAATTGAGAACACACATTCCTAAACAATGAGGCCTGATTGCAACAAAACATGTTTGTAACTGAAGGAACGCACCTGCTCACTGTCTGTTGTATCAAAACCAACACCACCAGCTATAACAGGCACCTATAAAACCAACAACCCCTTTCAGCTTCAACAAATGGATTTCACAATAAGGCTCTATCTATAAAATTTATAGCATATATTTGCGTCTAACTTGTCATAGGTGGATGTGGAATTCAAGAGCTAAAAAGACTATAGATGAGCATCTAGAACTCCATTTTGACAAATTACACTCACCTTTGCGTCGTGAATTGCCTTTATACTCCCAACAATAGTATCAAATTTTAGAACCATGCCTCTAAAGGTTTTAGACTCACAAAGAGATACACCCAAAAGCCAAGCAACTCTCACGTTATCGACATTAAATTTTGCAGGGTTCTCTGGGAAAACTTGAATGCATGCCTGCATTAATCAAATATTAACAAAACCGTCATCAACACAGTTCGAGTTTTGACCTAAGGATAAATTTTTGACAAGAAGAAAAAGAGATGTACATCTGCAATAAGAGGACACAAGATATCCTCCATTATGCATAGTTCACTGGAAACAGGAGCTTTCATATTTAGAATGACTTGGTCTTTATTCCTCACATCCATGGTCTCGGAACCCTCCTGGACTAAAGCTTCTAAAATCTCACCCAACTGTAAAAGAAACAAAGAGTATAAGTTCAGGTCAATACTTTAGCAAACACGAGCAACTTAATATGTGAATTCTGGATCCAAAAGTTAAGATAAGGTATAATGTATACCATGTTTGGTTAAATTAATTAAGTTAACTTTTATGTAAAATGCAAGGATTATCACCTGCTGATACTATCAGTTATTAGGTAGTCCTTGAGACCATCAATAAACAAGTTGCAACGTTGTAAATGGGTTGATTAGTAATAAAAGCAAAGACACCTTATGTTCAGTTCATGACTAAAGGCCCAAGCATCTACTGTGTATGTGGAACAATCAATATAAAGAATGAGCGTATAATGAGAGTTGAAGATGAGTTACACAATTTTGTAATGCACCATGGAAATCTTTGTATATTTGGCTAAGAATAGCAACGTTTCCTTGGAAACCATGCCAATGAGATTTTTATTTTGAGAATAGAGAACGTTACCTTACACCGGCTTGAGGTGATACCTGGCCTAATCAACACCAACTGTTTAATCAATTATCATTCTATAGCCCTTTGATGGCATCCTTGCTGAATCCAGCTTGTTGAATCTAACAATGCCAAACTAGTACTCCAGCAGTTTTTGACCTAGGCTCTACAAACTTTCTTATTTCTGGTGGTCTTCCAAATCATCAATAAACAAGTTGCAACTTTCTAAACGGTTTGCTAATTCTTTCATATTAGTTGCACCTTATGTTAAAGTCCATGACTAGAGGTTCAAGCATACATTTCCCAGATCTCGCTTAGCAATATATAAATGCTCGTATAAATAAACTAGGTATATATCTCAAAGTCTCCAATGCACAAACTACCTTGTTACTTGCTTTCTTGTAACCATTAATGATTTGACTAGGATTCAGTCCTGATTGGGGTCAAGACAGTCAGGTTTTATCACACAAGCTAACCACTTGTGAATGGTCAACCGTAATAAAAGTCCAAATATTCTAGAACCAAATGCAATTAAGTCCAGAGGAGTATAGTGTATCCCCGGGTCGTTAAGTCCCAACGAGGTGTGAACACTGTAGTACAACGAATCTGTGATCGGGTGAATATTGAACAGGAAAGGGTTTTGAGTGATTTATACTGAGGAATAAAAGAAAATAGCTTAAACAAGCTATAAGAACAAGTACGTGAAAGCAAAATACTTAAAAATGTTTAAAACCTAAAAACGCGTACGTTTACTGAATTTTACGTAAACGTACAAAATAAAACGTAAATTTAAAAGAATAAAACACCTACGGATATGAAAATGATATTTTTACAATCCTAATAATAAAAGAAAATTATTGGAAAAAGAAAATTATTTTTATGACTATTTATTTAATTATTATTAATTAAAAACTATTTTTAACTATTTAATAATACCCTAAAATATAAGAAAATATGAAATAAAGATAGAAAAATGAAATTATGACTTAGAAAAATCTAAAATATTATAAAACTAATTTTAAAACTGAAAATATATTTATTACACTTTTTATCTATTTATTATGAATTTAATACTATTTAAAAATAATTAAAATGCTAGAAAATACTATTTAAACTAAGAAAATTATGGAAAAATATTTTTTTGGATTTTTATATTTATCTTAATCTAGGAAAATTGAAAACATATTTTTTTAAACTTTTTCTGATTTATTTGGATTAAATGCTAATTAAAAATGCTAGAAAACGACATAAAATGCAGAAAAATAGCAAATGAACAGTACAAAATATGAAAACTTCCAGATAAGTCTAAAATAATACTGAGAATCAAGGAAAAATGACAGAAACTACTTTGAAGATCAGGAACTATGATTTGGGCACACAACTAATATGAATAAGCACTTGAAATTAAGCTAAAAGCTACCAAAGTGCACCAACTTATCACAGAAGCTAGAGTATGCTAAAATTACTTAAAACCAACCTATTCCAACTATCCTAAACCTCTAATATGCAAACTATAATGATTTGGGTCTATTTAAGCACTAGTGCCAAACAGTCCTTATGTACTAACTTTAAGCTCTTGTTAAGCCAGCTTATAAAAATCACAAAAATAAACTAAAATCACCATGAAAACCACTACCAACCAAAGTGTCTAAATCCAGAATTTCAGCTAATAAGGACTAAAATTGAGGAAACTAAAAATACAAAAGTGGAAGCTATTTGTACTTGCAATGGAAATGGGTCAAAATGAGCTATTAAGCTTGCATAAGCTAATAAAAAGCTACCACTACTGAACCAAAGGTTGAATAAGCTATAAACAAGTTATGGGAACTTAGAATAAGCAACAACAACAAGAAAAACACACTAAATAAGCAAAAATAAGAAATAAGCAAAAAGGAAAGTTTGTGAAAAAGAGCTTAAAAGAAGCTAGCAAATAAGCAGTTTAAAACGCTAACTGAAAATTATAAAAAATACTATGATGAAGACAAGCAACAGAATGACAAATATCCAAAAGCACAAGTCTTAACTCCTAATATTAAGTCCTACATGAAATTCACAAGTTTATACAAAAACGGGTTTTTATGAAATTTTGACTTTTGGACAGAATTGAAAACTTGACTTATTTGAGATTCAATCTTGCAAAACAGGTTATTTATGTTAATTCTAGATGTGATATGATCAAATTAAGCTATCCTAGATATCCTACACCTACTATGCAAGTACTTCCAATCCTACACTAAATGAGATGCTTATAAGATCATATAATATGAAAATTTGACTTTGAGCAGAAATGAGTACAAATCTAAGTCCTAAATGATTTTATTGAACCTAAGTGGGACTGAATTGACAGAGCTTAACCTCTGTATCAATCTAAAACACATAATAAAGCACTAATCCAAACACACTTTAATACTTCTAATGTGCAATAATTCTAACCAAATCACAAATCCAAGCTTACTCAATCCATATTATAACTACAACTGATTATACTAGATATAATTTAAGCAAATATGCAGCAATATAACACCAAATAAAACATATCTAATCAATGCAATTACTACTAATTTATTAAGCTAATGATGAGATTTTATTGAAACTTACAAGATGTCCAGCTTATTTGCAGATTGACTAGAACCAAATACCACTACTAAACAGAAATTTCAGACTTAAGAACACAGTTGACTTTCGTTGACCCGTGTTGACTTTTGTTGACTCGTGTTGACTTTTGTTGACTTTTTTAGAAAATTGCAATTAAGACGAGGAAACTACTTTAATTCACTTAAATAAGCTTGAATAAGCTTATTTGAACCATTCAAACAGCTTATAACATGAAAAACGAGTAAGAACAATTTTGGCGGGAAAACTAGAACAAGCAGGAAACATGGAATTGATGATTAAAAACACTTGAAATATGATTAATATGATTCATACAATACATAAGTAACAAAACCCAGCACTATTTTTTTGCATAAAACTTAAAAACGATTACAAGTAAAAATAGAAAAAGGTCTAAAAACAGTGACAGCTTGTTCTTTGTGTCTTCTTTCTTCTTTATAGCTATCACTAGTTGCTCTTAATCCTTTTCTGGCCATTGGATGGGTCAAAGTTGATCTCAGCAGTTGATTCTACTTTTTGGTGCCAAAAATATCTCATGCCAGGTGTAGGTTGAGTGTTGAGGACAAGAAGCAATAAATGCTTCTTGGTTTGTTGTGTTGGTGGAGGGGATGAGCTGGTGAGACAAGTGGAAGGGGAGAGGTGGAATACCAGGGAGGTGGAGGATGGTATGGTTTTGGCAGTGGTAGTGGTATAGAAGAAAGGAGATGGGTTTGACTGGGGGATATGACCCCGGTTTTATTATTAAGGGAGTGGGCTGGTTTATTTGTTGGGCTGGATATTGTTGGGCTGGATATTAATACAAAAAGGGTCCGGTTTGGTTTTTAGTGTATAGAAGCCCAAGGACTAAGTTTGTATTTTCTGAATTCTTAAAGGACCGAACCTGCAATTTTCCCAAAGTTAACACAAGGACCTATTATGACATTTATGAATAGTACAAGGGTTATATTTATTAATTTTCCATTTTAAATAACCCAGGGACCATTTTTGACATTTTTCAAAGTTGAGGGACTAAAGTTGTAAATATGCAATTTTAACTTCAAAGGACTATTTCTTACAACTTGTGAATCCCCAAGGACCTTTAATGATATTTTACAAGTTTTGAATTACCAGGGACTAGTTTTGCCAATTTATGAAAGTTTAGGGACTGAAACTGTAAATTATGTAAACTTTGTTGTTTTTCATCAGTTTTCAATCCTTTTGCACTTGTAACACATAAAAACACATTTTCATGATATTTGTAACATTTATATGGTCATTTGTGTGTTTTTGGACATTTTTGTGGGTTTAAATAATATAAAATATATGTGTATTTAGACACATATCAAGTCCCATCGTGATAAGCAGCTCTTTAGCACCCTCGAGATGTTGCCATGCAATTGAAACCACTAGCTTGGTTCCATCACCAAAATTCTTGTGCTGTTGTTTTGCTGCTAGTACCAACAGCTTCGCCGCGGGATACTGAACCACAAGCTCATTCAGAAATAGCTTGAAAACAAGCTTATGCGTACCTAACATTATAAGAACAAGACCCGAATATCAAAAACTAATGGAACATATAAGGAAAAAAAATATAATAAAAGTAAAGAATAAAAGTAGTTTACCATGGGGACCAAGTGAGGATCGAGTAATAGTGGAAAGCTGTTTACAATCATCAATATTCTTAATAAGCGCTTCAGACAGATTCTCATTTTCTTCTCGAGCCTGTTTCGACAAAGAAAAATTAGCATAAAGTCTAACCATATGCAATATTCTACTTTCTTCCGAGATACGAGCAACTATTAGACAGTCAATTGCAATAATTACTTGATCAGTAGAGTTATTGGTAACCTAACATAGTAATGCCAAAAGGTACTTTATCATACACTAAAACCATCTTTCCAAAATCAAATTTTGATGCAATATCTCGCTAATCAAAGTTCACATAGCAACCAAATGTCAATAATACAAAAAGACTCAAAACACGGCTAACCATGAACCATCTATCCCCAAACAAGAAAAATATAGAATCCTTGATTACCTTGCAAATGCTGCCGAATGAACACAATCATCAACAACAACGAAAAAGGAAGAATCTGTTCCACCCATCTCGAAACCTGCTGCATATCATACCTCTGCTGATAGGACAAATCACCACTTCCACTCCCACCATTCCCGCCATCCACATCACTCGTATCTGCCACCTCTCTCTCCCCTCCACCACCACCAACACTCTCCTTCGCCTCCGCCTCCCCACCCTCTGCCCCTTCACCATTACTACTAGCAGCATCAGACGTACCCGAATCATTCAAATTACGAGCACTATCATGATCATGAATCAAATTATCTGGTTCTGACTCATGATACTCATTATTAATCAACTTGGGCCTAATCACACCAGCATATTCCAATACAGTTGTTACAGGTGCATTTAGAAACCGAATAAAAGGAAACGAATCACTACTACTTATAAAACTACTTGTACTCGCTAAATTATTTCAGGGGTTCTTTCTTGGGTAAAATCTACAAATACTCTATCTACTTACAAAATTGACTCATTATGCTTTATGAACTCGTAAATCACTTATTAAAGATCATTGCTATGGGTATTTTGGTCATTTCATCCATCTTCATCTTCTACATTATATAACTAAACAACCACCATAAATTCCGGTAAAAAACCTCATATTGTGGCCAACTAACTTACACCTCTGTAAACAACCACCGTAAATTACTCACCCACAACCACCATAAATTACGCTACCAATCTTTATCACACTAAATCTTTTATTTGTAGCCACTCACTCACACTCACCTTTAACTCGTTTCTCACTCCACACAAATCTTACCTAACTTTTCTAATAACAAATCTCCCAATGTTCTAATAACAAGAACAAGAACAAGAACAAGAACACAGATTCTTGAATTTGACTTTGTTAATAAGAAAAAACACGAACACAAGCAGCCCTTTAATATTATCGCAACCCTCTGTAGCTCAAATTTGGAATAAGATTTGTATATGAGTTTAGTTGGTGATGTGACCTTGATTTGTTTCTTATTGAGTAATTCGATCCTGGCAGGTTTTTTATTTTATTTTTTCTAATTCGATCCTGGAGGAGGTGGAGGTGGAGGTGGGGGAAGGGAGGACAGAAGTGGGAATTATTAGGTTATAATAAACAAGCAGCGGATAATAAGAATATAATGGGTGAGTAAAATGTAAAATGACCAAAGTATCCTCGTGTATAAATACAAGTTGCAAAAAAATATAAAGTTGCCCAAAAAACAATACAAGTTGCCCAAAAAATAATACATGACATATACTTTCAAAATACGTACTTGTGTCATAAGTTGTCGGCCACGTGGCAGCCCCTGGTTGGGTCCAAGAAAATCGGTGGGAAACTGGTCTAGTTTCAAATTAAAAAAGGGCGTGGTCCGTAAAGTGATAAGCCTCAGGGCGCGCGGTCTATTTGACTAATTTCCCCCAAAAAAAATCTATTAAGATTTGATAATAAGGTGTAAACAAACCTGAGATCGTGTCTTGGTCGAGTCTTGTTTGGTATGTGAAATGGGGATGAATTTGTATTAGACGTTTGTTTTGACTGTGGGATTAGGATAGATTAAGGTTTGATGTAGTGATTGATTGTTGAAGGGTTGATGTTGTTGAAGTGGGTTATTGTTTGGTTACGTGTATTTCTCTTCATCTTCTTTCATTCTTATTAATTTTCTATTCTTGGACCTATGATGGTAAACTGAGGTGCACTTAAGAGTTGGTTTTAAGTTTGTGGTCAATTCGTCTTCTTCTCGTCATCTTCTTCTCGTCATCTTCTTCTTCTTTTTGATCACTTTTTAGCAACTTGGTCAAAAACTTACTCGAAAACTTGTCATAAGACTTACTCCAAACTTGCTCGAGAAGTTGCGTGAAAACTTACTTTCAAGAAACTTACTCGAAATATGTCATTAGACTTGCTCGAAAAGTCTTTTTGAATATCTTTACAAGATATTCGAAACGTAAGGGTTTTGTGGCTTGCTTGAAATAAAAGGGTTTTGACCTGTTGACCATTTGTTCCGGCGTCTTTTCTGACCACGTTATTGACCACAAAAACTTCACGGGTATGGTTCCATAGTCACTAAAATGATATATAACATTTGACATAAAACTGTTCGGACAAAAATGACAGAACAAATCTTTTGTAAACCTGGATAAAACACAAGACTTTTATGACCATAAAGATACATATAACTGTTTGATGCATGTTTTATTGACCAGGTTTTAATATTTATAAAGTCTCGTTATACCTATGGTCTACCCTAGTGCACTAACGGGCAGTGTACCCGGTCGTGTGTAGTGTAGTAATCAGTAAAGTCGAGGTCGTCCCAAGAGCTATGTGTGATGGATTATTACTAAGTCTAGTTGTCACAGATTAATAATGGTTTTGATAGGGATTTAATTAATTAAACTACTAAAACAGAATAAAGCAAATAAAAGCAGATAAATGATAAAGGGAAATCAATAGAGGAGAGCGGTGCTAACCTAGTTAATCCTCCTAGCTAGTTATGTCTACGTCTACTTACTTCCAATTACTTCAGGTGGGGTCAAAGTCGAGAGGACAACATTTGGTCAATTCGCCCTAACCTATCAGCAAAGATGCCACCACAGGAGAAGTCAGGTGTCTCCTCATAAGTCCTGTTGTTCCGGGTCCCCTAAGCAAAGTCATTAAGTACCGCTACATGCTAGATTTATAATAGTGAATGCCTGGCCGTTAGGAACAACACCCCCTAATTCTTAAGTTCATCCAAACGATAGGTGATCAGTTGGTTAAATCGCACAAGTAGAAAGGGTCGTCAGTTGGTCATATCTTACCCTTCCCGTCTCAGTCCGCTCACCCAGGGTCAATTGGTCATATCTCCTTGGCAATTGGCCTCTACCGCCATTCAAAACTACCGAACCAAGGGTGGCTACCAATAAACTATGCATGCATACACTTAGAAATAATTGTACGGAAGTAAAGTAAACGCAAACAAAACAATTAAGGAATCATAACTAGGCCAGCACCAAGAGGTGCTTAGCCGCTCATATTAATCATGCAAACCAATTCAATATTCAAAGGTACGAAATACATGAATTGAAAGTAAAAGAAATATAAAACGCTAATGCTTATCGTAGGGGAGTGATTTCTCCCTTGGAGACAGCTCCGTATGCTCCTCTAGTCCTGCCTTGAGCTTTTTCTCACGTTCTTTGAGTGTTGTGTGTGGAATGGAATGAATAGAAATGCAGGAATTCGGGGGGTATTTATCGGCCAGATCTAGGTTACGGCATAACCAATATAGGAGTTACGCCGTAACCTTCTATTTCATCGTATTTTGCACTAGATCTGCTGGTTACGGCGTAACCTTATGAGTGGTTACGCCGCAGTCTTCAATAAACTCGGTTACGTCATAGTAGATGCAATAGTTACGGCGTAAGTATCAGCGGCGTGGAACCTCATTTGACCTAATATAGTTACGTCGTAACCTTTGGGAAGAGTTACGCTGTAACCTTCTGATAAGTTGGTTTTCTGAGTCACGCAATAGTTACGGCGTAATGTGAGAGACGAGTTACGCCGTAACTTCTTCAAAGTAGCATACCGTGATAAATCTTTAGATAATTCTTCAAAGTAGCATACGCTGTAACCTTCTGGTGTCATAAACTTGTCATAAGATACTTTCTAAAAAACCTTACTAGCTAAGTAATTGATTAGATATTTAGAAGACTTTTCATTTTTTTTTATTTCTCTCTATACGTGTACCACACCATTGTGTGCTCAAATTCTCCATCACACACATGTAAGGTATAGATTTCATATATTAAATATCTTAAAACTACACTAGCTCACTCTTATATCACTTAACAAAAATTTCAAAACATATATGTTTCTTTTCTCTACTTTTGCCGAACACCAAACAACCATAAACCATTTTCATAACTTTGATTTGGTTACTAGTTTTTGATCATGGTCGAAGGTTTAAAGTAGTTACTAGTTTCTTGGTGTTGCCATAAGACACCCCATCACAAACAACAATTCCATTCATCACTCAAGTAAGTTCTAAATAATTTTTCCTACTCTTTCAATATCCATACTTGCTCTATTTTAATTTTTAGAAACAAACATGCAAGTAATACATATGTTTCATACCACTTTATATGAGATTTTCTAATTATTTGGACCTAAAATTTAATAACTAGTGATTTAATTGAACCTATCAATTTTGGTGAAGTTTAGGAACCCATGACACCCTAGGAAGGTGTATGGTAGGTTTAGAATAGCTTTGGTGTTGATTGGAAGGGTTTAGTACAAGATTTGAACTAGAAAAATCATTTTCGACAACAAATAATTAAGGGCTGTCCTATTTTGTAAAATATGGAAATTTCAGTAGGTTGTGGATTATTTTGGCTTATATTTTCAGAAAATAGACTTAAAAACGAAACAATGGCCGCTTGAATGGGTTAAAACGAGTTTATAACGAAAAAGATACGTTAGTTTCAAGTTTAACGACGAAAACTATTTTTCTGAAAATATTCATGCTGTCCAGGAATTTTTATAGGTAAAAAACGAGTTGTAAACCTAAACTAGAAGAGTCGACTTATCAAAAATATATTAATACATACTATCACGATTCCGAGGATATATTAAACGTAGAAAACCAAGCTATAATGACTAAGTTACACGCGTTTGAAATATGGCTATCGTACTTATTTTCACAATTATTAACTCATATATTTTCTAATAAGCCAAAATGGTTATTGCGAAGGACCATGTTTGGAGCCGTTTTTCATATTGATAGAGTACTTTTGAGAAAACGATGTCTACAAGTAAAAGTGAGTTCGCCTAGCCTATTTTCCAAAATGTTCAACCGTTCGTCAAACGAAGTTGTAACGAATAATATACGATCACTCAAACTTTTCCGAAATATACTCATAAACTACAATATTAGCCCAACTACCTCACTTCACCTATATTTTTATCTATGATCGAGACTCCTATGAACAAACTTTCAGTGTTACGACTTTTAGATATCGCTACAAGCTTTCCAAAACTATTGAGTTTGTTTTCTAACATTCGATATTCACCAAGTTACGACTAGCTTCACGAGGCTACTTAGTCATTTTTACGAATTATCAAAGTATATGGTTTTGCGACGAAAAACTATATTTTCTTGATTTATCACTTAACGACTATTGGAGGATGTCGTTTCAACGTAAGTACTTGTAAAGTATTTTATAACATGACGAGATGTCATAAGCGTATATTTCGACGATAAACTTCATTTTCAAAAATGTACAAGTGGTATAGATTACATGTGAATTTGCATGTACGACATTGTTTCATGACTTACATTAGAACATATCATTCATATTAGGTTGCAGATAGAGATTGCACCTCATTTCAGTGTATCCACTTTTGTCATCATAATCATTGCATCAGGTGAGTTTCATAGCCCCAACTCTTGTTTAATTATTTTATACTATTTTTGGGGGAGATACATGCTCAACTACTTGCTTTATTTTAACTTCTACATATTACTGTGAGTCATACCCCCACTTTTCTCGTTTTAACTATTTATTAAACTCTTTGGGGAAGATACATGCTCAACTACTTTTATGACAATCATGATTATTTGCAAACTATATGTTTATCTGAACTGAATGTTTAGTCATACGAAGTAACAGTATTGCCATACTTAGAGTTTCTATATCATAGACCATTGAGCTAACTGACTTGGTATGATCACGATTTAACGGACTTGGATAATATCGAACTAACGGACTTGGTGTAATATTGAACTGGCGGACTTGGTATAATGTTGAAGTAAAGGACTTGGTACAATCATGAACTAACGGACTTGGAACTATTTGAAACTATAATATATTATGTGCTATATCAATTGACTATTGATACATTAAGTTATGTACTATTATGTGAACTCATTTGACAACGTGTGCTTGAACATAAACTATACATATTTTGAGTAATGGGTTGTAAACACACAAGTTGCAAGTTTTGTATGGGCGGAACTTGGAACTGAGTGGATTTGCAATGCCTTTGCTGCATGAACGTTCTTTAAAGGTTTTTCATAACAACACAAACTCTATGAACTCACTCAACCTTTGTGTTGAAACTTTTAGCATGTTTTATCTCAGGTATTTGGCATATCATCATGGCTTGCATGGAGTCATTGAGTTGACGCGTCTCACATGGATTTTATGCACTTAACTATCATTTGATTGTAACAAACTCATTTTGGTGCTTTTGAAAATCTTTTGGGACCTATGTTTTGTAAACTCTGAATAATTTACTTAATCAAACGATGTATTTTCAAAACGACACTTTAGGTCATTCAATATAATTGTAACTGTGATGCTATGGCAGTCACGCCCCAGGTATTCCATTCCGCTACAAAACAGGTATTTTGGGGGTGTGACAGATTGGCATCACGGTTGCATTTAGCACATGCAACAAGCCTTTTAAACCACTTGGTGTCCCAAGTGGACGAGTGAAGTCTCGTGAGGGTTTACAGGGAACACACCCACAAAGTTCATTTAAAATACTAATACAAGGTTATTGTGTTTTAAAATTAAAGAATTAAAGCAGAGGAAGGTTACGTCGTAACTCTTTTGAGGGAGTTACGCCATAACTAGCAAAACCTAACATAAGCTGCAAAGCGAGTGGTTACGGCGTAACCACTGAGATAGTATTAGGCCGTAATTTGTGATGCGTCAAGAATTCTTGTGCTAAAAGGTTGGTTACGGCGTAATCACTAAGATCAGTTACGCCCTAACTATGGTCAGATCAGCAAACTGCAGCAGCAATTACTTCCTCGTTTCCTGCAAAAAAAAGTTAGAAAACACAAAACCCTACAGAAATAGAAATAAAACAAAAGAAATGGTTAATTCGGGTTGTCTCCCGAAAGAGCACTTTTCTTTATTTACGAGTCTTTAAGTTAGACTCAGAGCCGCAGGGCTTCTATGGGGGCCTTTGGACTTCCCCAACCTCTTCAATATCTTTCATCAAGTTATGCCTCATCCAGGCGACATTCGTGGCCGTTCTAAGGTATTCATTAGTTTCGATTTTCCGGATTTTACAAAAATTTTCCTCCGGTCCTAAGTGGTAGCGAGTGAATTCGTATTTTTCTACAATAATAGGTGGTGGTCTCTTGTAGGGAATCCCAGGGAGTTTGCACCTCCTTTGCTCATAAGCTTCGTCGTCGGGATCAGTAAACTCCTCATTCCCTTGCAATGCAAGGTAATCTAGGATCCCTTCAATGTCATCGTCATCAGAAGCTGTACCTTTAAACCATTCTTCATCAAGCAGATTCTCCACCAGTACACGCTTGCATTCTTCTTTTTCATCTCTAAGCAACTCCTTGTCATCCTCAATTGTTATTTCACTCGTGTTGTTCAGGCTTTCGTTGTTCGAATTTTCTCGATCCATGTACTCCTTCCAAATCTTCTCTTTGGTTAACGTGTCCACATGACCATACTTAATCTTCACCCAACTATCTAATCCTAGGTTGTCTAGCCAAGGCAAACTCGTTCTCTCCTCATCATTGGTTGAGGACCAAAAGAATTCGTCTTTTCCTATTCTCCCAGAGCTGCTTCCCCCGTTACACATATCGTCATAAGGGTTGCATGACGCCCAGAAAATTTCCCCAGGAGATTTTACTCTTTCGTACAAGTGACTGCGTATTTCCTTGCTTTCAGTTTCACTTAAATGCTCATCCATGCAGTAGATGTCTTTATTAGCCACTTCCTTTTTCGGAGTGTGCTCCTCGTAATCAATTTTTAGCTTCTTAAGAAGATTCGGGTTAATCTTGGCATCCCCGAATTGTATTGCGTACCAGTCATCAAATGGCAAGTCACCGAACTTAATACAATGTCTTTCACGCTCATGAGGGCATGTCCACTCTTCCTCTCTTTCACTATCCCCGCCGTTGCAATACTCGCGGAAGGGGTTGCATGTAGGCCATGCTCGTGTGGACTCCTCGTCAGTTATGATGACCGGAGTACACCAGTGAGTAATAAGCGGCTCTTCTTCATCTTCTAGGGAGATTTTCTCGAGTCTTTCATCATCAGTATATGCAGGCCACATAAATTTGTTATTGTTGATCCTATCCTTATTGCTTCCTCCATCGCAAACCTCATTTCTTGGGCCACACGAGGCCCAAAGATCATACCAATCTCCCTTAGCAACTGGTATCATTTTGCACCAGTGATATTTCTTCTTAGATCTGGGCAGAGGGCACAAGTCAATGTCTTGGGACCATTCGTTTCCTTATTCATCCACTTCGAGGAATTTTTCTGCCCACGTATCCCAGTTACGCCGTAACTGAGATTCTTGGTTACGGCGTAATTTGTTAGAGTCGTTTTCCTCAGTATTCTTCATAACCCCGTTATCGCTGTCAAAAACATAGTTACGCCGTAACTCATAAGGCAGGTTACGGCGTAACTCAGATCTGTCGACGAGATCAACTCCTAAATCCGTATCATTGGCCTGAACCTTCGAGTTATCATCAGCAAAAATCACTTTACATTCCATAGCTGGTTTAGATCCTTCAGGTTTATTGTTATTCATCCTTACTTTTTCTTTGAGCTTTTCCACCATGGATTCTAGTTTTTTTAGGGTTGTGTCGTGCTTGGAAAGGTTTCTGTCAGTGTTTTCCTGGAATTCTTTTAACCACTCATCTTGCTCATTTTGTCTTTAGGATGAACTCTCCAGGAACTTGTTGATAGTTTCTTCAAGACCAGGCTTTCTTTCTCCATAAGGCCCACGGTTGTAATTTCCGCGATACCCGTTATTATTTCGATTATCTCCGTAAAACGATCGATTTTCTCCATACTTGGCTTCTTCAATATTTTCTTCGTCGACATAAGGACAATTTTTTGTGAGATGTCCTCCTCCACAGCTTCCACAGCCCACTTAGATGGCATGAACGGTTTCCCTAACCTTCAACATATCTCGACTAAGATTTTTAATTTTACTAGCGATTGCTGCAATTCCGTCAAAACTTCCGCCTTGGTTTCTATTACTTCCCCGTCGTGCCATTTCTGAGAGTGATCCGCCATTTTTTGAATGGCTTCAATTGCAAGAGGAGGAGTCATGTTCGGGATAGGTCCTTGATAGTCCAGCATTTGCCTTGTAGTTACGTTAATTCCTTTGTAGAAAATGTTGACCTTCTGCTGGTTGTTCAGATCATGTGTAGGACACTTGTAAAGGAGATCGTTGTATCTATCCCAGGCTTGATACAACGTTTCGTCGTCTTCTTGTTTGAAATTATGGATCTCCAAAAGCTGGTTAGAAATCTTCGACGGCGGACAATATCTCTGAATAAAGTGTTTCTTAAGTAGAGCCCAGGTATTAATTGCCCCGGCTGGCAATCTTTCAATCCATCTTCTGGCAGCTCCAGTAAGAGTCATTAGGAATACCCTTAGCATAACAGCATCATGAGACACGCCCGGAATGTTGAAAAGGCTTGCGATGTATAGGACATTTTCAACGTCCTCATATGCATCTTCGTCCCTGTTTCCTGAAAAAGGGTTAGCACGAAGCTCCCTCATAAATTGGTCTTTGATTTCGAAACGGACATCCGCTCCAATTGCTAGTCTTACAAGACCCGGCCCTTGTTCCGCTCTTGTCAACGCAAAATATTCCTCATGAGTGAGGTCATCGATGTTAACAACTTCCATAGTACCTGAAAACTCGAATAATGATCGTGAGAATAATAAATCGGAATGAAAGACTTAATATTAATCCTAAAATAACTCCCTGGCAGCGGCGCCAAAAACTTGATGCAGGTTTTACTGACCAAGTTTTAATATTTATAAAGTCTCGTTATACCTATGGTCTACCCTAGTGCACTAACGGGCAGTGTACCCGGTCGTGTGTAGTGTAGTAGTCGGTAAAGCCGAGGTCGTCCCAAGAGCTATGTGTGATGAATTATTACTAAGTCTAGGTGTCACATATTAATAATGGTTTTGATAGGGATTTAATTAATTAAACTACTAAATCAGAATAAAGCAAATAAAAGCAGATAAATGATAAAGGGAAATCAATAGAGGAGAGTGGTGCTAACCTAGTTAATCCTCCTACCTAGTTATGTCTACGTCTACTTACTTCCAATTACTTCAGGTGGGGTCAAAGGCGAGAGGACAACATTTGGTCAATTCGCCCTAACCTATCAGCAAAGATGCCACCACAGGAGAAGTCAGGTGTCCCCTCATAAGTCCTGTTGTTCCTGGTCCCCTAAGCCAAGTCATTAAGTACCGCTACATGCTAGATTTATAATAGTGAATGCCCGACCGTTAGGAACTTAGACACGCACCCCCTAATTCTTAAGTTCATCCAAACGATAGGTGATCAGTTGGTCAAATCGCACAAGTAGAAAGGGTCGTCAGTTGGTCATATCTTACCCTTCCCGTCTCAATCCGCTCATCTAGGGTCAGTTGGTCATATCTCCTAGGCAATTGGCCTCTACCGCCATTCAAAACTACCGAACCAAGGGTGGATACCAATAAACTATGCATGTATACACTTAGAAATAATTGTACAGAAGTAAAGTAAACGCAAACAAAACAATTAAGGAATCATAACCAGGCCAGCACCAAGAGGTGCTTAGCCGCTCATATTAATCATGCAAACCAATTCAATATTGAAAGGTACAAAATACATGAATTGAAAGTAAAAGAAATATAAAACGCTAATGCTTATCGTAGGGGAGTGATTTCTCCCTTGGAGACAGCTCCGTATGCTCCTCTGGACCTGCCTTGAGATTTTTCCCACGTTCTCTGAGTGTTGTGTATGGAATGGAATGAATAGAAATGCAGGAATTCATGGGGTATTTATAGGCCAGATCTGGGTTATGGCATTACCAATATAGGAGTTACGCCGTAACCTTCTATTTCATCGTATTTTGCACTAGATCTGCTGGTTATGGCGTAACCTTATGAGTGGTTACGCCGTAGTCTTAAATAAACTCGGTTACGTCGTAGTAGATGCAATAGTTACGGCGTAAGTATCAGCGGCGTGGAACCTCATTTGACCTAATATAGTTACGTCGTAACCTTTGGGAAGAGTTAAGCCGTAACCTTCTGATAAGTTGGTTTTCTGAGTCACGCAATAGATATGGCGTAATGTGAGAGACGAGTTTCGCCATAACTTCTTCAAAGTAGCATACTGTGATAAATCTTTAGATAATTCTCTAATTCCGCGTCTCTTTAGCTCCAATGCTCGTAATTTACCTGAAAGTGGAAAACAATGGAACACAAGCGTAAATCCATATAAATGATATAAATTACAAGCATTATCGGGGGAAATTGACACTTAATATTCAAGACTATTTGATGTTATCACTGTTATGAAAATGTACCACACATATGGATGATAAAAAATTTAGGGCAGTTAAAAATTGTGACAAAACAGTTTCAAAACAGTATATGACACAACAAAAATCAACAAAGTAACAACCTGGCTCGTTATACCAATTGTAGGACCGTAAAGTTTGATGATTTATGTGGTTCAGGAGGTCGAGGTTTGTGCTTACACAAGATATTCATGTTGATAGTTTAGAGAGAGAAAGTAGAGAGAGGGTGAAAGAAAACAATGTTTATTAGATTGAAATAATGAAGCATGCATAGTGATTTCCCACATCCTCATGGAGAGTCATGAGGGGTATTTATAGGCTCATTACAATGTAAGTATCCTACCTGTACAATAGTAGTCCCTGCGGGCACAACTAACTAAGTACATAGTCCAACTAACGTGTAAGACGTTATCTTTACAAATAAGCGAGGCTAACAAGAGAGTATCCCACATCGCCCAAGGAAGAAAATGAAGAGGTTTTTATATAGAAATCCTAGTATCAACAATCAAATTGTGTTTGGCTGGTTTTACTCCAACACCTACACGCAATGAGGTGCAGATTTCAAAAATAAATACTAATATAAATATAAATTATTAAATAAGAGTGCATATCTTTATTTTTTATTTACTTTTTCGAAAGAGCTAAGATCCGGTGAATCGAAAACAATTAATTAAGAAAAAAAAACTTTTTTTTAATGGAACAGACATATCAATATGCGTGGATAGTACCTTTTCTTCCACTTCCAGTTCCTATGTTAATAGGGTTGGGACTTCTTATTTTTCCGACGGCAACAAAAAGTATTCGTCGTATGTAGGCTTTTCAGAGCGTTTTATTGTTAAGTATAGTCATTATTTTTTCCATAAATCTGTCTATTCAACAAATAAATAGCAGTTATGTCTATCAATATGTATGGTCTTGGATTATCAATAATGATTTTTCTTAAGAATTTGGATGCTTGATTGATCCACTTACTTCTATTATGTCAATATTAATCACTACTGTTGGAATTTCTGGGCCAAAATGGGTTCCAAGGTTGTGAACTCATGCGAGCCAGGGTACTTCAATATTTTTGGTGTAATGCATTTTACCGGGGTGAAAAATCCCTTTTACCAAAAATAAAAAAACTCATGCGAGCCTACGCGACCTGCGGACACGAATGCAACTCCTAAAATTTGAGCTTGTGCGATCTTTTTGCTGCAATTTCATATTTCCTTTCCAATAATTTGTATACAATTGTTTTAAATTTTGAGAAAAAGTTATACAGATTTGTTTTAAATAAATGGAAGATATTCAAATCATTTTTAGAAGGAAACAAATTTATATATCTTTTTATATTTAACAGTGATTTAATCTTGGTGAATAAGATAAGTTTTCAGTATAAATAAGAACTCCATAAGTTTTCCAACAGTCTTCGATCAAGAACACGTCTTTGATTCTGTGATATTTCAGACAAGTTAGTCAAGTCCACGGCCGTTGTAAGTTGTAACCTGAAAAACATATGACGAATCTGTTTTAAGGGAACCGTGTTAAACACGAGCCTCGTGCCTCGACTTTTACCGCTTTCTTTTTTTATCGTTATTAGTGTCTTTCTTCTGCTTCTACCATTTTCTGTTATTTATTTCTGTTAATTTATTTATTGTAATCTGATTTTTTATTAATAAAAGTGTACAAGTTCCCCTACAATCTTAAAACAAATTATGTGTAACAAAATTTAGAACACTTTTTTTATAATCGAATTAATTTTTTAATTAACACATTTTACATATAAACTGATTTTTGTCGAAACCAATATTGTGTTTCTTTAAAAAATCAATTTTAAGTTAACAAAATTTTTAATTAACAGATTTGGAATTCAGATCTAAAATGTTTTTTAACTGGTTATTGTGACAACTGGCAAATTGGGGAGTTTATTTTAGGTAACCGCATTACGTTAAACTAAACCGAGCTTTTGCCTTTATCACTATTTTTATCGACCATGACTTGATTTAATAACGTTTATTGGTATTTATGATTTATTTTGTTATTGAATGTGTTATCTTGTGAGTTTTAACTCTTTTTTATAGGCACTATTCGATTCGGCACAATAAAAGCCTAAAACAAGAAATAACGTAACTTTTAGATCGTAACTCAAAAATTGGTAAATAAATAGTCAAAACTCGTGGAAAAACATAAATAAACATAATAGAAAGTCGAATGAACGTCGTGGGACACTCGTAAGACAATATATGAACTCGGGAATGGGTAAACGGGATAGTTAATGAAAAATTACGACTCCGACCCCTCAATTTCTACATGGCCGGCGCCCCCCTCCTCCATTTTTATTTATTTTGAGGTCCTTCCTTCCCAAATATAAATAACCCCCTCATATCTCATAACTCTCTTTTACTTCTCTCTCTAAAACACACACACACCCTTCTCTCTCACTACTTTCTCTCTCTACAAACCCTAACCCTAAAATAAAACCCTAGCCGCCCCTTTATAAAATCCAGCCACTTCCTGCCATTTTCCGGCCAACTTCCGGCGAGTGAACATACACCTCCACCACCATTTTGTAGATCTCTCTTTCCTCTTTCCATCCATATAAAAATCTCACAAAAGCCTACATTAACACCTCCAAATCTTACAAATACGATTCGTGATTCTAGGGTTTTCATTAAATCATGTAGATCGGGTTGGAAAAAGGTAAATGGAACATGGGTCAAGCTTGTTTAAGCTATGACAAGCCTCGTATGGCTTCTTTTTGGCTCGACCATGGTGGGTTTTAGGTGAAATATGGGATTAAAACTAATTTACAACTAATAACACATGTAGCTAGTGATTTGGTATCATGTGGTGTATCATATTGTTGGGTTTTTGCATTTTAGGTTTAGTTTCATGAAATGGGTCTAGATTAGTTGTGGGTTTGATGTTTGGATGATGATTGGAGGTTGATTGATTATCTTTGGTTGTAGTAGAAGCCATTTCGGGAGTGTTTGGTTGTGGTGTTGAGGTGTACGAGCCACCAAGACCCACAATGGTCATGGTTTGGTGGCGTACGTGACCCCTAAGGACCAAGGGTCCGGGTCGGGTTGTTGTGGTAGCTTGTTGGTTGATATTGTTGGTGTTTGGATGAGACGCGTGGAGCCTAAAAGCTTCTAGAGCTTGTTTGGTTCACGTAGTCTTAACCGTGACCGTGTCTTGACCATTAGGGTCATAACATTGGTTTCGGGTATATTTGGTTGGTTGATTGGTTGGCGAGATTGAATTGGGTTGATTTGAGATTGAATTGCGCTATTATGACTTTTATTTGGACTTATTATATAAATTGTCAACTTTGAGCAACGTCGGTGTTACTTTGACTTTTTAGTCAATAGTTGACCCTGACAACGCCGTACCATGGAATTTAGTATAGTTTGGACTATTGATTGTTTAAAAGCCGAGAATTCATGACTCGTGCTTGTGGACTCGAAACGAAAAATGATATGAGACTTATATTGGATTTGACGTAATATATATATATATATATATATATATATATATATATATATATATATATATATATATATATATATATAAACATGAATAATAAGTGGTGAAACATAAATAATAAAAAGGCTTCTATACCAAAACTATCGATAACAAGACTTGTCTTGTTATTTACTATTTTAAATGGAAACTAATGACTAAAAATGAAAAAAATTTCTAATAAATAAGTAATTAATGTTTCGAGTGCACGTTTATCGAAATGTGCCAATTATGAGCATTTAACACTATTTCCAAGTATTTATTTATTTATGTTGTGTGCATGGGTTACGGATAACCTAACATTAATAGTGTCGATCCACATGGATGACGGACTTATTAGGTTGAAGAATCAAATAAGAGCCCGTTAGGCACGTTGGATAAAAATATTAATGGGTGAACTATCCTTATGACTCGTTAGGATGCCACCGGTTTATGGGATAATAAGCGACACGAATAAATAATTGAGTTTATCGAGTTGACGAATTCGATAATGTTTGCTATTTATTCTGATACTTATTGGACTATGGAGCTTATCGCTTAGACGTCTCATTGTGTTGCATTAAGTCACATATTGGTTGTTTGAGTGCATTCATGATATCATATTGAGTCGATACACCCACATGAGGATACCAAACGCTAGGGCTAAAAGGTGAAACAAGACATTTTTGGAGATAAAGAAAAGGAATACATTGGGGTAGATAACGTTGATTTTGGGAGATATATATTAAAATTGGTTTACATTAATAGGTTGTGCCGAGTCAATAGTTGTCGTGCCGTGATTAGCTGTTATCTTCTGCTAGTGTTTATTTGTGCGTTGCTTGCTTGAGGTGAGTTTCATAGCCCCACTTTTATCAATGTTTTTAACTAAATTGAGGTGAGAATCATGCTACTATTTTTGGACCTTCTAAAACTATTTTTGATTTGCTTATGTGCTTGACTGATTAGATAGATATGTGGTAGCTGTTGCCTTAGTCTAGGGTAGCAATCCTAATTGCTATAGCACTTGCCTAGCTAAGTATAGACTTCTACCTCGACCTAGTCCAGGGTTAGCAATCGTTCTAGACTTTGCTACGACTGTGCTGGCTAGTGTCGCTAGAGGCCCATTATGACGTCGGATATGATATTGCTATATGATTGATGTGTATCTATATTAGGTCTCGCATAGCAAATTAACTCCTATAGGTCCACTATTTTAAACTTGAATTTAAACCTATGAACTCACCAGCGTTAGCTGACCTTTTAGCATTATTCTTAGGTAATTAAGTAATGTTCGGAGTACGTGTTTTGTGAAAGCTTGGCAAGGAGGCATGGTTCAAGGATCATAATCAACTCTGATAATTTATGGGGACCTATTTTATTAAATCATGTTTGGGCCTAATATTTACATTTTGGGATTAATGTTTTGAATATTTAAATTTGGGATTGGTTTTGAATGATAAATGACTATCTTGTTTGCTATACTTGTGTGAGATACCAATCCAATTGTAACGCCCTGAAAACTTGATTAAGTCTTCCGCTGTACCAAGATTTTGGGGTGTTACAGATTGGTATCAGAGCTCAAGGTTATAGAGAACTAGGTATTTAATAAAACAAACTCTAACCACTTTTTAAGAAAATTGATCCTCGACCGACGCATGCCCGCCGGCCAAGCCGAAGCTTCTTATTTGATTATGGTATGAACTGCGATCTGATTTATGAGATATTATGAATTTTGAATTGTTTATTGAGATGTTATGTTTTGAGATATGATTATTGATGTTGGGTAAATGTGATTTGATTGTCGAGATATTATGAACTTGATTGGATTATTGATATGTTATGATTTTGGGATTATGAGCTTGATTTTATGATTGATTTGATTTGGGATTATATGATGCGTAGATTATGTGATAGAACAAAACTTATGTGTTTTATTTAAAGGCATATTTTGAGTAATGCGGTACTGATGAGTGTCTAAATACTCATCATTTTTGTACCAATTAAACTGCAAAAACATCTGAAAACACTCAGAAATGCATCAAAATGATAAAAATATCACAAATAAGTGTTTTATGTGTTTTAAATGCAAAAATATCAAAATCTGGTGAAAAACGTATCAAGTTTGCATAATTGGCAGTTTTAGTCCCCCAAGTTTCAAAAGTTGTCAAAAATAGTCCCTGGTAAACCTAAATAAAGAAAAATATCAATTCAAGTCCCTAGGGATTCTTAAGTTGTCAAAATTGGTCCTTAAAATCAAAAATTGCAAAATTACAACTTTAGTCCCTCAAGTTTTGAAAATGTCAAGTTTGGTCCCTGGAAAATTGAAAATGTCAAAACTGGTCCTTGTACTATTGGAACTTGTCAGTTTTGGTCCTTGTGACAACTTTGGAGAAATTACAGGTTTGGTCCCTCTAGTTTGGCAGAATTACAAGAAAGGTCCTTATCATTAAATTAAACCAAGCCCTGTCAAAATAGAATTGGACCCCTGCCATTTAGACCTTTTGACCCTTTCCCTGTTTTGGACCCCCTGGTCAAACATCCAGTCAAACACCTTTGCCCGCCCATTGCTTATCTCCTTCCCAACTTGCCCTGCAACCCCTGCAACACTCACCCATCACCTCTCACCCTCACCTTATCTCCTCAAACCCCCCCTCATCATCACACCTACAATCCACCACCCCCCAGTTGCATATTCAGAGCCCAACTCTCAAAACAATTTTTCCCGCCAAAACCAAATCAATGGCCAAAATCTATTCAAGACATCCAACGGCCCCAATAACAAGTGGGAATCATTCAGAGAGGTGAGAGAAGACAAATGGGTGTATAAAAGACAGAAGAAGAAGGAAGAGAGAGGCAATAGTTAGTTTTTTAAATTCATGTATGTCGTTTTTTCTTTAAATGTCTTAATTAGTTTATAAATCTGTAATCTCAAGCTTTATTGTACTAAGACTAAGCCATTTAGTCATTATAACTCAGTTTCAAGTTTTAATTAAAAGTTCATTCAAGTTTCATGTTTTCAGTTACACTGTTAAGAAATTCAATTTCAATCTCTTGTACTCAAGGCTCCAAATAGCTTCATTTCAATTCAAACAAGCTTACTCAAGCTTATTATAGCTTTTTGTAAGCTTGTTATTCAGTTTCAAGCAAAATATTAAGTTGGTCAACAAAAGTCAACTGTGCAGAAAATTTGGTTCAAATAGCAATGGAAATGGTTTATGGTTGATGCAATGCTTGGAATGGGTTGGAAATGGATTAGAATAGTGGTGTTGGGTTTGGTTTAAGCTACAAAACAAGCTGGGACACTTGTGAGCTTTTTATCTCCTTTTCATATTTTTATGCAGTTTTCATATTGTGCTTGTATTGGTACCTGTGATCATTAAACTTCTTAAACCTGTTCAGTAGTTACAATTAGGATAACTAGATTAAAATTCAGTTTTAGCTTAAGCAAAGTTCAGTAGGTAGTTTAGTGTTATTTGCAAAACAGTTTCCAAAAGTGTGTTTGGTTCAGTTGGTATACCAAAGCTTAAGCTTTGGTTTTTGCTTAAAACCTGCATACTCAGTCTCAAATAGGATCACTTGACTTATATCTGTCTTAATATTGTCTCTACATAAGCCAAAGTCAAAATCTCCTCTCTACTGTCTTAATTTCATATCTGTGATGAACTTGTGAAATCAGAAGTTTGTTTTGTGTTTAAAATTCAGTAGAATAGCTTAATCTAGTTTTATTTCACCTGAAATCAACATAATCAGTCCACAAATTAAGCTTAAAGTTCATGAAAGTCAAATAACCAACTGTTGTCAAAAGTCAAAAGTGGTTAAAGCCAGTTTTTCCAAATCTTAGTTGAGGTCTCACTTGTTACTCCATGGTCACATGCCCTTAATCTTGTGGATTTGAGAAGTTCAACTGGTCTAGTTTCAATAACTGGTTTTTGCAAAATTGGTCAAAAGCTTTTTAAGCTCCAAAATAGCTTATCAAACAGGGCTTATTTGCCCTGTTCACACAACTCAGTCAATACTGAGTTTTGTCAGTGAGTTGCAGAGCATGCAACAAGCTCATAAGAGCTTGTCCAAGGCTAGTTTTTGGTTTACAAGCACATAGCCAGGTCTAGTATAGATTCCAACTTCTGTTTTTGACATCCAGCTTATTGAGAAGCTTGTGCTTAAGCTGCAAAGTAGGCATAGAAATCTGTTTTTGCACTTAAGCCAAATCATCAAATCATAAGCAGTTTGCATATTAGAGGTTAAAGCTTGTTGTAATTTGTTGTTTTAGAGTACTTTTAGCATATTAGAGTTTCTGTGACAGTTTAGTGCTTATTTGGTAACATTGGCTTAAGCCAAGTGCTTATTTATAAGCAGTTTCCATTGCAGTCCCATTTTCTTGTGTACAAGCTACTATTTTTCTATTTTTCTTAGATTCAGTATACTAAATTAGATTTTTCCTGAATTTTTCATATTTTTCTAGGTCAGTTTGCTATTTTTCTTAATTAAAAACAGTTTTTAGGCCATTTTAATTAGCTTTTAATCCAATTAATTCAGAAAAGTTTCAAAAAAATAATTTTTCATTTTTCTTAGGTTTAGATAAATATAAAAAGTCAAAAAAATATTTTTCCAGATTTTTCTTAGTTAAATTTGTATTTTTAAGCAATTTAAGTAGTTTTAAATAGTTTTTAATTCATAGAAAATAGAAAAATAATCAGAAAAATACAAAAATAGTTTTGAAAATTTTCTTTTGTTATTTTAGATTTTTCCAAGTCATAATTTCATTTTTCTAGCTTTATTTCATATTTTCTTGTATTTTAGGGTATTATTAAATAGTTAAAATTAGTTTTTAATTAATAATAATTAATTAAATAGTTATAAAAATAATTTTCTTTTTCTAAAAATTTTATTTTATCATTAGGATTGTAAAAATATCATTTTCATATTTTTAGGATTAATACTGCTTCAGTATCACACTTTCTTTTGTACGTAACGTAGTTTTTAATTCAGTTTTATAAAAGAAAAATCAAAAACATCAGTTTAAAAATAGTGATAGCGTTTATTTAATATAGTTTATCTTTTTAATTCTCTTTAATTTGCATTTAAGCCCCTGTAGTTTATGTACTTTTTCCTTAGTTATAATAAATCACAACTCTTTTCCGTTCAAATCCTCTCGATCACTACACGTTTGACCATTCTCGCACAGCTCGTTGGGACATAACGACCTGGGGAAACACTATACTCTCCTGATCTTCATTGCATTTGTTTCCAGACTGTTTTAAGTTTGTTACGGTTAGCCATTCACAAGTGGCTAGCTTGCGTGATAAAACCTGACTGTTTGGGAGCGAATCAGGTACCTCTATTTTACAGCTTTCATTATGTGATATATGTTTTGGTTGAGTTGACGCGCTTATTAGAACTAGTTGTTTTCAAACACTTATACCTACCCTATGCCATTGTCACAGACTATGCCTTCACTAGCTTATGATGTATTTGAGGATGTCCTTGCTGCTACTAGTTCCTCAGCATTGACTCTCATGACTGTTGCGTAGGGTGATCCCTATATGATTGCCTATCACTCTAGTTCATCATCATCAGATCGCCCTAGCTCATCTAGGCAGCTCACTTTGCATCAGGTCTTAGCATGAGCCCAGACTCCTAGACTTACTCGTTGTACTGCCCGCATGTCCGTGCGACCACCATCATCACCTATTCCCCTAGCAGCCCACTCTCTTCTGTCATCACCACCAGCATCACCATGTCTTAGAAGACCTAGATCCCCTACTGTACCACCACAGGATTCACCTACACAGAGACTCCAACTCATGGACTCTCCCTCTGAAGATGAGGGCGATGAGGAGCATGAGATCGAGGAGGAGCATGAGATTGAGGAGGAGTATGTAGATGAGGATGAGGATCCTCAGGAGGTGGATGATGAGGATATCCCAGACGGGGGTACTCTTCCATTGCAGAGTCCTGTGCATTCTGCGCATTCTCCAGGACCATGCTCTCCTTTACCTTTGCCTGAGCCTGATTCTCCTGGGCAGCCTTTTGATTTTGGTTCACCTCCACACTCACCTGAGATAGGTAGCCCATTAGGTTCAGAGATACCATCGGAGATTGCTTCAGAGCCCGAGGAGTATGGGGAGACGGGTTTGATAAGGGAGAGGATTATATCCCAGAATATTATCCTTATTCGGTTGTCAGATCGATTAGATGGAGTGTCAAGGACTGGTGTAGAGGGTTTGGGGATAGATATGACTAAGATGGAGAAGAAGTCGATGGCCTTGAGAGAGGGTATGTCGAAACTCTATGAGCAGGCAGGGAACCGGCAAGCAGAGTATTCGATAGCCCAGGAGGCAGACCAAGCGCTTCAGCGCAAGGTCGACGAGTCGGAGGAGGAGGTCGTGAATATTAAGAAAGATCGCGACTCTCAGCGTCTGGGGATTTTGTCTCTATGGAGAGTGATGGACGATGTTTGGAGATCATTTAGGAGTGCTCGTAGTCGTGGCTAGATTGTGTTAGATTCATGGCATTGTACCATCTTGAAACTGAGTAGTCTCTAGTTTGAGATGCAGATCTATCCTAGTTATCTTATTAGTATCGTTGTTAGGATCGTTTTGATTTCTCCGTATCCTTTCATGTATTTCACTTTGGAACCTATGAGTTATGGTTATTAGAACGTGCATCCTTTAGTTGTGATTCGGTCTCTAATTATTTCATTATGGTATAGCGTTATCCTTGTTAGCCTTGATCATGTATTCGAGCGTTATTTGGTGATCTTTGGAACTCAACTCGGTCTTTTAGAGCGTGAATTGTGAACTTATGAAACTGTTATTCTTGCCTTCAGAATGATGGCACCAAGACGAAACCCGCCTAGGACTAACCAAGCTGCCCCTGCTATTGTGGTTGCCCCTGTCCGCCGAGTTAGTCATCCGACCCCGACCACTCCACCTGTTGAGAACCTGAACACTGATAACCCAGCTGTAGAGAACCCGGATGTGAACGACCGTGCTGAGAATGGTCCTGTTCCACTTAACCCGCAACATTTGAACCCAACCCACATTTTCCAGCTTGTGACGCAGCGTGTAGCTGAACTGCTAGCTTAGTCTAATCTCTCTAACACCTCTGGTGGAACCCCACTGCTTAATCGAGCTCGAGGTTGTACCTATAAAGAGTTCTGATTCTGTGGTCCCATCGAGTTCGGAGGAACCAAAGGTGTGGTTTATCTAACTAGGTGGATGGAGAAAACTGAGTCTGTGTTTACCGTTAGCAACTGTGAAGAGGATTGTAAGGTTAAGTATGCAACATTTACCTTGAAGGACGAAGCGTTGACCTGGTGGAACAACTATCACAGATCCGTAGGAAGTGATGTATCTTATAGCATGACTTGGACCCAGTTTAAGGCTCTCTTGATCAAGACTTACTGTCCTAGGAATGAAGTTAAGAAGCTAGAGATTGAGTTCTGGAACCATAAGGTTAAGGGTACCGACATGACGACTTACAATCGTCATTTCCAATAGTTGTCGCTGCTTTGCCCTGATATGGTTCGCACTAAATCCCTTAAGATTGAGAGGTATACTGATGGATTGCCCTTAGCTACTCGGAATGATGTCATCGTTGCGAAGCCAGTTAACTTGCATGAGGCAATTACTGTGGCTCAGCGTTTGATGGACTCTTATGTATTGGAAGTAGGAGACAAGGGTAAGAATGATAAGAATGATAAGAGGAAGAGGAATGAAGTTGTTAAAGGTAATGACAACAAACGGCAAGAGACAGCCAGGGTGTTTGCCATAAGAAATGAAGAAAAGAAGGGCTATGAAGGTAGCAAGCCCTTGTGTGGTCGTTACAATAGACACCACCATGGACTGTGCTCAATTGTGTGTAGGAATTGATCTAAGTTAGGACACATGGCCAAAGACTGTAGGTCCCGTCCACTTGCTGCGGCTCAAACTGCACAAGGAGCGGACTGGAAGGCCACTATTACCTGTTTTAGATGTGGAAAGAAAGGGCACTACAAGAATGAGTGCTGAGAGCCGTGGATGAAAGGAAACCCCGGTAATGGAGGAGGATTTGTTAATCGAGGTGTAGGAAGTAATGGCTTAAACCTGTGAAGCGTGAGGTTGTGGAGAATCAGGGAAATCAGAGTGCTAGGAATCAGCAGAGAGACGTGGGAACAGCGCGTGTGTATGCTATTGGGAAGGAAGCTGGTGAGGACCCTAACATAGTTACGGGTATGTTCCTTCTCAATAATCGCTATACTTCCATACTGTTTGATACTGGTGCCGATATGAGTTTCGTATCCACCAACTTTATGCCATTACTAGGAATCTCCCAAGCACCTCTAGGGTTCAGTTACGATGTGGAATTAGCTAATGGGAATAGGGAGAAGATAGAAACCGTAGTCCGAGGTTGTACCTTAAGTTTCCTAGACCACCCGTTTAGCATAGACATATTGCCAGTTACCTTGGGGAGTTTTGACGTCATCATCGGAATGGATTGGTTGTCAAAGAACGGTGCACACATCATCTACGATGAGAAGGTCGTGCGCGTACCATATGTCGAAAAAGTTCTTAGCATACAAGGAGATCAGAGCGACTGTGGAAGTCCTTCCCGTTTTAGCATCATCTCTTGTATTAAGGCCCAGAAGTACATCGATAGAGGATGATGTCTTTTCTTGGCTCAATTTCTGAAAATAAAAGTGAGGAGAAGAGTGAAAGACACCTTAATGATGTACCCATCGTTAGAGAGTTTCCAGATGTGTTTCCTGACGATCTGCCAGGGATTCCACCTATCCGACAAATGGAATTCCAAATCGAGTTGATACCCGGTGCTGCACCCGTAGCCCAGGCACCCTATCGACTTGCTCCAAGAGAATTGGAGGAACTGTCCAAACAGTTGGCAGAATTGTCAGAGAAGGGATTCATTCGACCAAGTTCGTCACCATGGGGAGCACCAGTGTTGTTTGTGAAGAAGAAGGATGGATCGTTTCGGATGTGTATTGATTATAGGGAGTTGAATAAGTTGACGGTGAAGAACCGATATCCGTTACCTAGAATAGATGACCTATTTAATCAACTCCAAGGAGCTAGTGTCTTTTCCAAGATCGACTTACGGTCTCGTTATCACCAGATTAGAGTTCGAGAGGAGGATTGTAAGATATAACTTTTCACACACACATCAAACCATAACACAAGGTGGCGTATAAGATGGAATTCTAGAGAGAGAAAGTTAGAGGTTTAGGGAACTTAGTGAGAGAAAGTGAAAGATATTATTATGAGCTCCAACTCTCTACCTTGGAAGGTAGAGAGTATTTATAGTCTTACATAACTCGCCACACTTTGGGCTGTGGATCAGGCATACAGTGGGTAAAGACCCGTCCGTCCTCCACGGTGCTACTTAACTAAATAACTACTTAACTTAAAAGAACTACGACTACGAGCTTTCTAACGATTACATATACTTGAGGTGACCGACTCTTTAATACCGGGAATTTCTAATTCCTAACAATCTCCCCCTAAGGGAGGTCACCACAATAATGTACCAAAATTACATTGAATACAAATAGATATAACATTTAACAATTGATCTTGCATTCTTGATGTAGTCCTTTGCTCTTAAGCTCGTAGTCATTGATACTTCACAATGCATGTTTGGTTACTTCAAGTGGAGGTCTTTTACTGATCCACGTGATGATGAGTTTGAGCCATCTTTGGAGATCATCAGCTATCAAAAATCTCTGAGACATCCATTGTGCGTACGAGTGAATTGTGTAAGTAGAGTTTTCTTTAGTACTAATCACGTAGTTACTGAGACTATAAAAGTGTGGTTCGAAGACGATGCGACGACGGTTATAGTACTTAGTTGATTTCGAAGGCGATGAGACTACTCTTCTATAGTACTAGGTCTTACACTCGTATAGCCAGGGTTTCAGTGTTGTGGTGTTACCTACAGAGTCTCTAAAAACTATCGACTACTAG
>BPTQ01000001.1:205469420-205506724 GCA_019973895.1 Chrysanthemum seticuspe
GAATGCTGATTCACATAGTCGTTGTTGTAACCGGAATGGTCCCACTATTGCTTAGAGTGTCAGTATTAGTGACTCGTTGAGATTGGTTGCTGCGACAGAGTATAAATCGAGGAAGACTAGATTCTATACGAAGTTCGTGAATACCAGCCATTTGTGATGTGTGAACCAAGGTATGTCTATTACAGAGGTCTAAGATTCTCGTTTGTGATGTTGTGGATTGAGTTCTAGTACCCACCACATCAAAAAGAGTACGAAGAATTCAACAGTCCTACGTATTCGATAATGGAAGAGGGCAACGTAGTTTTGTCGTGGATTCGGAAATACGTTTCGCAGCGTCATGTGCTCTTTCAGAAGCGAAGGAAATCCGTTTCGATACTACCCGCGTGATGTGTTGAAGAGTAAGTCTTCAACCTTACGAATTAAAGGAAAAGAGGGGTAAGTATGAATTGCAGGAATACGCAGTCAAACCAGTCGCTGAATCGATAAAACCTCTTAGGGAGTTACTTGGAGGCCATTATAGGACGATTTGGATCTTTGACCGTCTGAAGACTACCCAAGAATCCCCGACGGGTGAGTAATTACCGGAATTAGAACCGACCCAGTTACACTTGAGGAGCTGATAGATAGTGCACTGGATTATTAAAGTGCCTGCCTTAGGTTTTAAGTGTGAAGCTCTTGAACCGTATGTCGAAGAAAAGAGCGTTTTTAAGATATTACTCGGAGTTTACGAGAAGCACGTGGAGAGATGAGAATCTCATATAGTTCTACAGCAGATACTTATGATAGTGTTTGAATAGGTCCATACCGAATGTATGAGCCAAGTACTCTAGATACTTATGGCGACCGTGCAACCAGTTGGGTTTGCTGTAGTGAACCTTAAGTATCACAGGTATTGCTCAGGATTTGCGGCAGAATCCCTATAGGAACAATCCTTAATCTTTAAGGGCCATAATTTCTCAGCCAGTGGAGTTCATATACATTAGCAATCTTTCGAGCATCAGCATCAAGAAAATTCAATTCATCAATAAATCAATTCATCGTGGCACCTCCTGCCTGCCCAGAAATGGGTGACATACGGACTAGGTGTCGGGTTTCACACCGCTCAATACATTCTGATATTTATGAGAGATGGAAGGTTCCATCTCTCAACCTCGAGTATTATTATAGAAAGTGAAAGAGAGTGATTCAAGGGATTTGGAGATTGAAAGAGAGAGATCTTAAGGTAGAATATGCGGTGGAACACAATACCAAACTACACACACACTTTTCAATATAGAATGTTAACCATAGTTCTCGGTACCAATCTAGTATAGAACGTGTAGAAACCTAAATATCACCAAAAATCCACCAAAAACTCAAACTTTTTCAAATCACCAAAAACGTAGTAAACCAACTAGAGATCACAATTTCAAACTTAAAACAACCATGAAAACACAAAACTTAGTAGTATTCACAAATCCAAAAGTAAACCATTCGAACTTAGTAGAACCAACCCAACAAAAACCTAACTTTTCACTACAAATAAACCAAAAAGTACCATCGCTCAATCAAGTGCCTTAGAGAGAGAAAGTTAGAGGTTTAGGGAACTTAGTGAGAGAAAGTGAAAGATATTATTATGAGCTCCAACTCTCTACCTTGGAAGGTAGAGAGTATTTATAGTCTTACATAACTCGCCACACTTTGGGCTGTGGATCAGGCATACAGTGGGTAAAGACCCGTCCGTCCTCCACGGTGCTACTTAACTAAATAACTACTTAACTTAAAAGAACTACGACTACGAGCTTTCTAACGATTACATATACTTGAGGTGACCGACTCTTTAATACCGGGAATTTCTAATTCCTAACAAGGATATCCCTAAGACGGCGTTTAGGACTCGTTATGGACACTATGAATTCCAAGTGATGTCGTTTGGGTTGACCAACGTGCCAGCGGTATTCATAGATCTCATGAACCGAGTATGTAAGCCATACCTGGATAAGTTTGTGATAGTATTCATAGACGACATCTTGATATACTCTAAGAGTAGAGAGGTGCACGAAGAGCATTTGAGGCTCATTATAGAATTTTTGCGAGAAAAGAAGCTGTATGCCAAGTTCTCGAAGTGTGAATTTTGGATTCCGTCCGTGAAATTATTAGGTCACGTGATAGATAGTCGAGGAGTTCACATTGACCCAGCCAAGATTAAGGCCATTAATGAGTGGGCAGCCCCTAAGAACCCATCAGAAGTCTGCCAGTTTCTAGGTTTAGCAGGATATTACCGGAGGTTCATTGAGGGATTCTCCAAAATAGCTAAGTCGCTGACCAAACTGACGCATAAGGACGTTAAGTATGAATGGGGAGAAAAGGAAATTAAGCATTCCAACTTCTGAATGAGAAGTTGTGTAGTGCGCCCATCATAGCTTTGCCTAAAGGAAGCGAAGACTTTCTCGTGTACTGCGACGCTTTGCATAAAGGCTTAGGTGCTGTTTTGATGCAACGGGAGAAGGTAATAGCTTATGCATCCTGACAACTTAAGAAGCATGAGAAAAACTACACCACCCATGATCTTGAGTTAGGTGTTGTAGTGTTTGCTCTTAGAATCTGGAGACATTATCTGTATGGAACCAAGTGTGTAGTGTTTACCGACCATAAGTGCTTGAAGCATATCTTAGATCAGAAGGAGCTAAATATGAGACAGCGTCGTTGGTTAGAGTTGCTCAGTGATTATGACTGTGAGATTCGTTATCACCCTGGTAAGGCCAATGTTGTTGCTGATACACTTAGTCGTAAGGAGAACATTCCACCATTACTCGTTCGATCCCTAGGAATGACTATTAGTTCGCCTCTACCATCTCAAATCTTAGCCACCCAAGCTGCGGCATTGACGGAAGAGAACTGTCCTTATGAGTATCTGCACGGAATGGTAGAAAGTGAAAACGGCTTCTTGAAGTGTTCCGACGGAACCTTATGCTTCAAAGATAGAAGCTGGATACCATATCATGGCGGAATCCGTGAGTTGATTATGCACGAGTCGCATAAGTGAAAATAATCTCTTCATCCCGGAGCCGATAAGATGTATCAGGACTTGAAGAAACTCTACTGGTGGCCTAACATGAAAGCCGACATAGCTCAGTATGTCAGTTGGTGCTTGACTTGTTCTAAGGTAAAGGCCGAACACCAGAAACCCTCAGGACTCTTAGTCCAACCCGAACTCCTGGAATGAAAATGGGAGCTAATCACCATGGACTTTATCACCATATTACCAAGAACAACTAGCGGCAATGACGCTATCTAGGTAATCATAGATCGTTTGACTAAGTCTGCTCACTTCTTAGCCATTAGCGAGGTCGATAGTCTCGACAAGCTCGCTCGGCTGTACATTAAGGAGATAGTATCGCGTCATGGAGTACCGGTATCTATCATTTCCGATCGAGATAGCTGTTTTACATCCCACTTTTGGAGATCCTTACAGTCAGCCTTAGGAACAAACTTGGATATGAGCACTGCATATCATCCTCAAACCGATGGTCAGAGCGAGAGAACCATTCAGACCTTAAAAGATATGCTTAGATCCTGTGTCATTGATTTCGGTAAAGGCTTGGAGAGACATCTCCCTTTGGCCGAATTCTCCTACAACAATAGTTATCATTCTAGCATTAAGGCCGCTCCATTTGAAGCACTGTATGGCCGAAAATGTCGTTCTCCTGTTTGTTGGGTTGAAGTTGGCGAGAGTCAACTCACCAGTCCCGAACTTGTCCTAGAAGCCACTGAGAAGATAGTTTAGATTCGTAACCGTTTGCAAACTGCCCAAGATAGACAAAAGAGTTATGCCGATAGGAGACGTAAACCTTTAGAATTTCAGGTTGGAGATAGTGTTATGTTAAAGGTTTCTCCTTGGAAAGGAGTGATTCATTTTGGAAAGCGTGGAAAACTCAATCCCCAATATATTGGTCCCTTTCCAATCCTGGAAAGAATCGGATCAGTAGCTTACTGTCTTGAGCTACCATCGGAATTGAGCAGTGTACACAATGTCTTTCATGTTAGTAATCTTAAGAAATGTCTTTTGGAGGAAAACATAGTTGTACCTTTAAGAGATATCCGAATTGATGAGAAATTGAATTTCGTTGAGGAACCGATAGAGATCATGGATCGTGAGATTAAACGGCTGAAGCATAGCCGTATTCCGATTATCAAGGTTCTTTAGAACTCTCAACATGGACCGGAGTTCACTTGGGAACGTGAAGATGTATTTCGTAAGAAGTATCCTAAACTCTTAATGACACCAAGAAACTTGGAGTGAAACCCGGGACGGGTTTCTTCTGAGGCTGGGAGGCTGTGACAACTGGCAAATTAGGGAGTTTATTTTAGGTAACCGCATTACGTTAAACTAAACCGAGCTTTTGCCTTTATCAATATTTTTATCGACCATGACTTGATTTGATATCGTTTATTGGTTTTTATGATTTATTTTGTTATTGAATGAGTTATCGTGTGAGTTTTAACTCTTTTTGATAGACACTATTCGATTCGGCACAATAAAAGCCTAAAACAAGAAATAACGTAACTTTTAGACCGTAACTCGAAATTTGGCAAATAAATAGTCAAAACTCGTGGAAAACATAAATAAACACAATAGAAAGTCGAATGAACGTCGTGGGACGCTCATAGGACAATATATGAACTCAGGAATGGGTAAACGAGATAGTTTACGAAAAATTACGACTCTGACCCCTCAATTTCTACATGGCCGGCGCCCCCTCCTCCCTTTTTATTTATTTTGAGGTCCCTCCTTCCCAAATATAAATAACCCCCTCATACCTCATAACTCTCTTTTACTTCTCTCTCTAAAACACACGCACACCCTTCTCTCTCACTACTTTCTCTCTCTACAAACCCTAACCCTAAAATAAAACCCTAGCCGCCCCTTTATAAAATTCGGCCACTTCCGGCCATTTTCCGGCCAACTTCCAGCGAGTGAACATACACCTCCACCACCATTTTGTAGATCTCTCTTTCCTCTTTCCATCCATATAAAAATCTCACAAAAGCCTACATTAACACCTTCAAATCTTACAAATACGATTCGTGATTCTAGGGTTTTCATTAAATCATGTAGATCGGGTTGGAAAAAGGTAAATGGAACATGGGTCAAGCTTGTTTAAGCTATGACAAGCCTCGTATGGCTTCTTTTTGGCTCGACCATGGTGAGTTTTGGGTGAAATATGGGATTAAAACTAATTTACTACTAATAAAACATGTAGCTAGTGATTTGGTATCATGTGGTGTATCATATTATTGGGTTTTTGCATTTTAGATTTAGTTTCATGAAATGGGTCTAGATTAGTTGTAGGTTTGATGTTTGGATGATGATTGGAGGTTGATTGATTGTGTTTGGTTGTAGTAGAAGCCATTTGGTGAGTGTTTGGCTGTGGTGTTGAGGCGTACGAGCCACCAAGACCCACGATGGTCATGGTTTGGTGGCGTACGTGACCCCTAAGGACCAAGGGTCCAGTTCAGGTTATTGTGGTAGCTTGTTGGTTGATATTGTTGGTATTTAGATGAGACGCGTGGAGCCGAAAAACTTCTAGAGCTTGTTTGGTTCACGTAGTCTTAACCGTGACCGTGTCATGACCATTAGGGTCATAACATTGGTTTCGGGTATATTTGGTTGGCGAGATTGAATTGGGTTGATTTGAGATTGAATTGCGCTATTATGACTTTTATTTGGACTTATAATATAAATTTTCAACTTTGAGCAACGTCGGTGTTACTTTGACTTTTTAGTCAATAGTTGACCCCGAAAAATCCGTAACATGGACTTTAGTATAGTTTGGACTATTGATTGATTAAAAGCCGAGAAGTCATGACTCGTGCTTGTGGACTCGAAACGAATAACGATATGAGACTTATATTGGATTTGACGTAATAAATATATATATAAACATGAATAATAAATGGTGAAACATAAATAATAAAAAGGCTTTTATACCAAAACTATCGATAACAAGACTTGTCTTGTTATTTACTATTTTAAATGGAAACTATCGACTTAGAATGGAAAGGTTTTCTAATAAATAAGTAATTAATGTGTCGACTGCACGTTTATCCAAATGTGCCAATTTTATATGAGCATTTAACACTATTTCCAAGTATTTATTTATTTACGTTGTGTGCATGGGTTACGGATAACCTAACATTAATAGTGTCGATCCACGTGGATGACGAACTTATTAGGTTGACGAATCTAATAAGAGCCCGTTAGGCACGTTGGATAACAATATTAATGGGTGAATTATCCTTATCACTCGTTACGATGCGACCGGTTTATGGGATAATAAGCGACACGAATAAATAATTGAGTTTATCGAGTTGACGAATTGGATAAGACTATTTATTCCAAAACTTATTGGACTATGGAGCTTATCGCTTAGACGTCTCATTGTGTTGCATTGAGTCACATATTGGTTGTTTGAGTGCATTCATGATATCATATTGAGTCGATACACCCACATGAGGATACCAAACGCTAGGACTAAAAGGTGAAACAAGACATTTTTGGAGATAAAGAAACGGAATACATTGGGGTAGATAACGTTGATTTTGGAGGATATATATTAAAATTGATTTACATTAATAGGTTGTGCTGAGTCAATAGTTTTCGTGCCGTGATTAGCTGTTATCTTCTGCTAGTGTTTATTTGTGCGTTGCTTGCTTGAGGTGAGTTTCATAGCCCCACTTTTATCAATGTTTTAAACTAAATTGAGGTGAGAATCATGCTACTATTTTTGGACCTTCTAAAACTATTTTGATTTGCTTATGTGCTTGACTGATTAGATAGATATGTGGTAGTTGTTGCCTTAGTCTAGGGTAGCAATCCTAATTGCTATAGCACTTGCCTAGCTAAGTATAGACTTCTACCTCGACCTAGTCCAGGGTTAGCAATCGTTCTAGACTTTGCTACGACTGTGCTGGCTAGTGTCGCTAGGGGCCCATTATGACGTCAGATATGATATTGGTATGTGATTGATGTGTACCTATCTTAGGTCTCGCATAGAAAATTAACTCCTATATGTCCACTATTTTAAACTTGAATTTAAACCTATGAACTCACCAGTGTTAGCTGACCTTTTAGCATGTTTTCTCAGGTAATTAAGTGATGTTCGGAGTACGTGTTCTGTGGAAGCTTGGCAAGGAGGCATGGTTCAAGGATCATAATCAACTCTGATAATTTATGGGGACCTGTTTTATTAAATCATGTTTGGGCATAATATTTACATTTTGGGATTAATGTTTTGAATATTTAAATTTGGGATTTGTTTTGAATGATAAATGATTATCTTGTTTGCTATACTTGTGTGAGATACCAATCCAATTGTAACGCCCCGAAAACTTGATTAAGTCCCCCGCTGTACCGAGATTTGGGGTGTTACAGTTATTTTCATCAGTTTATATTGAAACCAAGATTGTGTTTCTATTATAAATGTTCATTTAGTTTTATTATTTATATGTGTGATTTAAATCTAGATTCACTGAAACCAAGATTGAATTTCTTTGAATTACATTCGGTACAAGTTAATAAAAATCATGATGGATACCGATTTTTATAACAGTTTATCTAACTATTTGCGTTTGTTGATATTCTAGGATGACAAACACCACTTATGTGACTACTCCTGTGAATATAGCTGGTGCGCCAGTTACTAACACGGTTGCTAATCATGTTGAAAGATTAGAAAAATTCAATGGTCAGAATTTTAAGAGGTGACAGCAGTTCTATCTCACTACTTTGAACCTTGTGCGGTTCCTAAAATAGACTGCACCACAGGTGGAACCTCATAAGGAAGGTGAACCCTCTAACCCACAAGTTGTGGAAGCATGGAAACATTCAAACTTCTTGTGTCACAACTATATTCTGAATAGTTTGGTGGATTCTTTGTAAAACTTGTAATGCCAAATCAATATTGTCAAAGAAGGTTCTAACAACAGAGAATGGTGGGTTGAAACTGGGGCTACCCATCATGTGTGTGCTGATCAGAGTATGTTTCACTCATTCAGAGCGGTTGACAATGGAGAGAATTTATACATAGGCAACTCTGCAACTTCTGATAACAAGGGCGAAGGAGATGTGATCTTGAAGAAAATATCTGAGAAAGAGCTCAAGTTGACTAATGTCTTGTATGTTCCAGAGATTCGCAAGAATCTTGTGTCTGGTTGGCTATTGAACAAGTTTGGTTTTTGTCTTGTTTTTGAGTCTGATAAGTTTGTTCTTTCTAAGAATCAAATGTATGTTGGTAGAGAATATGACGTTAATGGTATGTTTAAGCTCAATTTAATGGTTGCTAAGAATGATATCAATAAAATGAATTCTTCTGCTTACTTGATTGAGCTAATATGTGGCATGGCCGTCTTGGACTTGTAAATTTTAATTCAAGGCAACGTTTGATTAGATTTAATTGCATACCTAATTTCCATATCGATTCAAATTATAAATGTGAAACTTGTATTGAAGCTAAACTTATACGATCATCTTTCAAATTGGTTGAACGAAAAACCGAACCACTTGATATGATACACACTGACATATATGATTTGAAATCACTGCCCACAAAAGGTGGCAATAAGTACTTTGTCACGTTTATTGATGATTGTACAAAGAATTGCTACGTTTACTTGTTAAAAAGTAAAGATTAAGCGATAGACAAGTTTGTTCTATACAAAAAGTAAGTTGAGAATCAACTTAATAAGAAAATCAAGGTTGTACGAAGTGATAGAGGAGGTGAATAAGTGTCTCTATTTTCTTATTTATGTGCTAAATATGGAATTAGACACGAATTCGCTGCTCCTTATTCACCTCAGCAAAACGGTACTACCGAAAGGAAGAACCGTATATTGAAATAAATGGTTAATGTCAAGTTGATAAGTCCTGGTTTGTTAGGAATTAGAAATTCCATAGTGAAGAGTCGGTCACCCCAAATATAATCTAGCATAATTTAGCTCGTAGACATATCGTTATTTACGTTATTTAGTAGTTAATTAGTTAGTTATTAGCGTAGTTTAGTTTAGTGTATCACCGTGGAGGAAGACGGGTCTTTACCCACTGTATGCCTGATCCACAGTCCGTCAGGAGGACGTATTAGTATGTAACTATAAATACCCTCTACCTCCCAAGGTAGAGGGTTGGAACTTCTAATCTAACCTTGCATTTTGTGTTTCATCTCTCTCACTAGAATTCCCTCTCCTCTCTTCATCTCTCTAAACATGGCATTCATATACTACCACCATCCTAGACCACCCGAATCATCATACAACATAAAATATTCGATCCTATAAATGGTACCAGAGCCTAGGTTTTGTTGTTTATGGTGATTCTCGTGGTTCGATTCATGGTTTTTTGTATGCGGTTTGGTGGCGGGTCTATGTTGCGGTTTTGAGTTGGCTGTTGATACATTGATGTGTGTAGATTGAATCATGCCCTTTTAAAATGTTTGTTACTGATCTTAAATGTGTCATCATGTCATAAGTTGGTTAACAGTTTTCATTATTGTTCTCCTATAATGAACATGGTCAATCTAGTGTTAACAAGTTTTAAACTGTTTCAAAGTTTGCTGCTTAAACGTGATTCTTGAATGCGGGCTGACTGATTTCATCAATGCGAGTTGACTGGTTTCATTATGTGAGTTGACAGTTTTGACTGCAACTTGTACTGATTCAACGTAACTGATGCGAGTTGGTACTGATGCGAGTTGTTACAGTTGCGAGTTGTTACAGTTGCGAGTTGTCAAAGTTGCAAGACGATGCGAGTTGTCTAAATTGCTTTTTTGAAAGCAATTTGTGTTTAAAAAGAATGCGACTTGACAGAAAAGAAGGAGATGAAGATGAATAAATGTCTAGATCAAAACCATCTCATTCATGACTCAAACCTCAACAAGACTCATTCTTTTAACACCAATTGACTCAAGACCTCAGATTCTCCTTTCGTATGATTAATGATTTATCAAGATCTTTTTCAGATTCAAATCACACGAATAAGGAACTCTTCATTGATCAAGACTCAAAAAAAGAAACAAGACTCAACAAATGTAAACATCTTCAATCATCTATCACACCTATTCTATGTCAAATGAAATACAATAAAGATCTCAGAACTTTGTTGTGTTTTTCCTATGACAACTCAAAACCATTGAAGGCTTTTACACAACATTCTTATCATCACAGATCTTGACTCTAACAACATATATGAAAATCAAAAAAAATGAATGATCTCAGATGTTTCGGGGTTATTTCTCAAAGCACATCAAAGGTTCAAAACCCACGAACACTCTCATCACTGATCTATTTGGAATCGGTCTCTAAATGGCAAAACATCATGCTCTAGTCTAGACACAAACAAGACTTAATCCAACATACATCAAAATGAATAAGAAAGTTTGATCTCTGATTATATCAAAGGGTTATTATGAATACCATGACCACGTCTCTGGTCCAAAACCTTCGACATACATCATCACAGACCCATATAATTATTATCCGAACATATCAAGTCCACTAATAGATCTCAACATTCATTTTTTCGTGGTTCTCAAAAGGAAACAACAAGACTATCGAGAGTCTAAATCACGAAAAAATTCATTCATCACAGATCTTTAATCGATTAGATGACAAATTATTACAAGATCTCGTTTAATTCATTCGCATCATTCAAAGAACTATCAAGACACTAAAGTTCTAATGCAAATGAAGATAAACCATCATCGATCTATGTTTCTGAAGCTAAGCCTCTTTTATATTCGAAACAAAAGAAATGGAAAAATAACTAACAAGTTATCCTCCTTTTCTTGATTCGTTGTATACAAAAACGGAAACACAAACGAAAACACAATCGCATCATTCACGTGGGATTTTAATGTGTTGGTGGACCGGATAATGAGTCATTGGAATGCTGATTATTTGATTCATTCTAATTATTGGATCGTGAAGTTTGGATTTGGATGTAGTGCATTTGGTGTGATTAATTAGATCGTGATTCGTGAGTATTAATGGACCGAATGTATTACTTGAGCTTTGTGTTGGACTCATTCATGTTTGTTGAAGTTATTGGTTATATGAGATGGTGGTAAAACTATTTGTGCTATCCTAATTTTACTATCTCAATAATTGTGGGATGATTTGGATCATATGGTGCGTTTTGTTAATAGTCATTGGACCATATCTGAGTTGTATATGTGATGACTTGGACTTGGATGATGGTCGGATGGGCTTCTCATGATTTAGAGACTTGGATAATATGAGATTTGTTGATGAGACTTGATGATGAGATTTGTTGTGATATGCGGTTTGGCACTTTGGTGTATCCGTTTTCATGAAGAATATTATGTCACGGCTTGAAGTGTTTATTGAAAAATGTTGACTACGGGGTTGTTTAGACGGTATCTCTTATTTGGATTTGAAGTGAGGTTTTCCGAGCGCGTTTACTTATCTCGTCTTCTTTCTTTCTACTCTTCCGCGAAGATGACTTGTTTGGGCATTTATAGAGTTTGAGGATACGTCAAGAGGTTTTGCACATTGGGTACACCGTTTCTTTTTCACAAGGATTAATACAAGCTTAAGTAACAAATCTGGGGAATTCTAATTCTTGTTCAAGCTTGGTGTATCGGGTTTACTTCTTCTAGTGGTCACTGCAATAGCCGACTAAATACGTGAATGGTGTGTTTACCAAAGTGTTCAAAGGATGAGATGTGATCAGCAATTCCCATAGATTATTCAATGCAATTGAATGTCAATGATACTTCATAGTCGAAGCAAAATCTTTCTAAAATCTTCAGTGTCAACCATGATTCTTCAAGATGTTTGCTTATGACAAGAACTTTTCGTGCAAATGGTTGTACATGTTATGATGCTTCCGAAAGTTCAAAACCATCATGGGGAGAAACGTGTACTTTGGTTTACGGACAACCTCCAGGGGGAAGTAGTTTATACCACTTGACTTAGTATGGTTTGTGAAGTTGTCTACATATGGGTAAAGAATTGTTGATTATTGTGTTGAATATGGAGAATGAACTATCGACGAACCGCTGCATGTTCCCCTAAAACAGATATTCACCGAAACCAAAGTTGTCATTACACATTCAAACTGACATTGTTTGCGGTTTTGTCTTGATTTTGTAAAATCCCGCGAAAGAATCTATTTCTCGGTTTACATCATAGATTTGTAAAATCCCGTGACAATGGAAACAACCTGGTAATAGTAAAGTGCATTTCCGGATCTATCTTACGGTTTATTGTTGGTTTTGTAAAATCCCGCGAAAGAAACTATTTCTCGGTTTAAACCATAGAATTGTAAAATCCCGTAATGATGGAACCATCCTGGAGGAAGAAAAGTGTATTTCGGGATCTTATATGATGCTGGTGCTACGGTTTCTACTTCGAAGAAGGGATAAAAGGGTGTACTTCATGAATTGGATGTGTATTTGGATATTCATCATGGCAGTTTGGTTATTACATGGTTTACGGGGTTATGTGCTTTTAACCATGGTCGGGATGAAAACCATTATCATAATTCACTTAAAACGTCAAAGGAGGCTAGATTTGAGCTTTTAACCAAAAGATGTGACAACAGGGTTAATTCACTATTATTTATTTGAGGTTGAAGTGAAATATCACGGGCGAGTGTACTTAGTATCTGAAGGTATCGGGGATGGTTGTATGAAGATTCTTCAAGATCCTTGTTCGAGCTTATTAACAAAAAATGAAGACTTGGAAATCTAGTTATTGTTGGGTGACTTTTTCCTTTTCTTTTACAATTTGGGGGAATTGGGATCTTACCGCCACAAAATAACTATCACTTTAAGGAGTTACGTTGTAGTGCTCAGTGTCACATTCAATTGTGGATTTTCAAGAGGTGATGTACGTCTTATACTTGATGGTTGGTTGGATGAAGAGTATAGAGTACTTAGAGATTCAATGGAGGATGAAGTCTCGGCACCGCTCTTTGTTACATATGTGCAAGTTTAAGTTACGAGTTGGGGTTAGTTTACTTCAGGGTCAAATTCATCATATTGGGTTTTCTCCATCAGCTATCACGACAAAGAGCCTACTGAATGATAATGGGGTTGATTACAAGTTTGCCAAGAGAGGTTGAAAAGAGAGAGATTATGACGTTTGAACACAACAGTTCAAACCTCGTTCTCTAAAGAAAATAAAAGTGTACGCTTCAGTGCGCTTTATCTTCTGAAGAAGAGAAATCTTCTTATTTATGACCATTCTCGTGAACATGCTTCATACTTTTTCCAAGCGCGTTCAGTCATCAAGTGAATCGGACTACTGTTGATTGTTTTCTTATTCCACTTACTCAATTAAAATGACGATGGCGACATCATGTGCAACCTTTGAGGGGGAGAAGTTTGAATAGAATGCATTTGGATGATTTTCACTTATTAAATCAAGAATGGCAACTCCGTATGCAATTCTTGAGGGGGAGAAGAAGTGTGAATTTACTGCATGGTTGATTGATATCTGAGAATAAATGGTCAAACGGCTCCAAACTCATGTAAGAACTGAGCTTCTTCTTATCGGGTCATCTTCACATGAAGTTTTCTTCTAAGAGCCGTTGGTTGACATCTTCACACGGGCTGATATGATTAATGACAAAGTGCTTCCAGTTGCGGGGCTGATTTCCTTAATGAACATCTTTCTGTTCTTGTTTGATTGGGAGGGATTTGATTTAAGGGGATTTGCTATTTGCAAGTTAACGCGAACGCATTTGGTGAGTTGAAGATGTTGACTTTATATTCCCCAGTTGGACAATCTTGAAGAAGGTCGAGTCTACAGTCGGTTCTACATTTTCTGCTGCATGTTAGAAGACTAAAGACGAGTTGCATTTAACGATCTAAAGACTTCTTCTTAATTCAAGCATTCATCATAAAGATTGTCTATTTAGGGGAGAGCACTAATTGGGGGAGAGTGAAATGTCAGATTTAATCCCCAATTAGACTTGCTCACATTCTTTGAGCAAGTTGATTTTCACAGATACATATGTGCTAATGATGTTCTTCTCAATAGACTTCTAGTATACGGGCTTATTATGTGTTGCTGATTCTGAAGCATCAAAACCAGCAAGGTGGAAGGAGACACGTATCTAAACGCGAGTAAACTTGATGAACTTAATACTTCTAAGTGATTGAAGATATCCCGGGAAGACTATTGTCATTACCGCAGAGACACTCAAGGTTTGACTCATGGCGTTTAGTGTTCTTATTCCAACTATGTGGGGAAAGAGATGGAAGAGTTAGTTTCTGGTGATAAAAGAGGTACACAAGTGTGTGATGATTTTAATGCTATCGAAATCATCAGGGGAGAGAGATTGTGTACATTGGGGACGCTCAGCTATTTCACTTGAGTGCTTAATCAATGATTCAGAGATATAATCACTTATTCCGGAGTTGACATCCGCAGAGATAGTCATCCGCAGAGATAATCAGTGATTCAGCCTGCTTCTTCAATGTTATCGGTTATTCTCTCTTTGGGCATTCGGGTACTTTGGATTCTTGAGCTTCATGCACTTTCTTCAGGGGGAGAGAAAAGTATACATCGAGGTTATTCTTTGGCTATTGGACTTAATATGCTACTTCGATGGTATAAGTTTCTCTGTCTTTGGGTATATGTGTATTCGGGTTCGTGAGCTCTAGTTTAAGAGACTGACTGCATCAATTCATCTACTTGGGGGAATTGTTCTCTTAACACCTTTTGGAATGGATCGCTTCAGACTTCAGTGGAAAAGGAATTTGAGAAAAGTCATTCAAGCGTGGGATGATACGTTGCTGTTCTTGTTGATGATATAACCCCGAACGAAGAATCACAAAGATCATTCTTAAAAAGAGCAGCAAGATCGATGATAATGGTGTGCTTCCTTGTGCACCTGGCTAAAGCAAGCTTGAAATAGAGCTTCGAATCTGCTCATCTAATGGATTTTTCGGTTTGAGGGGAAGCTGCCAAAGTCTCACTTTCAGATGGTTCAATTTCTCTCAATTCAGGAGCCTCGAAAGCTTTGGTGGTGAATGTTTAAGAGAAGATGTTTTCTATCTTCTACAACGGGGCTGCTCGATATCCTTATCTCGGTACTCGTATCATCATCTTCTTAAACTATATCATCTACTCTATCTTTGTAAATATTTAACAAAAAGAAAATAGAAAAATATAAAACCAACAAAAATCCATAAAAATCAGAAAATTTAAAAACTCAAAAAATATGTTTTCTCAAGACATGTCTTCTGAAATCGATAACATCTACGGTCTTAGAAATGTCATTCAATAATGGCACGGGACCATAGATGAAGTTCGAGCAGGAGGTGTAAATATTCTTTTCGAAAACATGCCTCAAAATATGGCTTGTAGTTATTTCAGACTGTAACCCGCGCTTAACCATGGTTTGCTATTATTTCAGATAGCAACCCGCTCTTCAAGGAAGGAAAGTGATGCGCTAAACCAATTTTCAAAAATTTCGTGCACTTATCCTAAAACAAAATGAGGAAAGTATGTCGAAGGACTGCTGTTCCTACTCAAATATTTTTCTTTCTAAAATTCTTCAGAAAAATATTTGTTTTAACAAAAGGGTTAATATACAAAAAAGTTACTAAACTTTCAAAAAAAATTTCCTAAGTCACTAATGTTTATCTTGTGTCATCTAAGTTACTATACTTCACGTAACCGGTTATATCGGATACCGCTAGTTTTGCAACCTATTGTTACCGGTCTAAATTGACCTTAATGGGTTAATATACAAATAAGTCACTAAACTTTGTGAAAAATTTGTCCTAAGTCACTAAAGTTTCATTCCTGTCATCTAAGGTACTAAACTATACGTTTTTAAATACGAGTTGTTTAAATATGTTACTGAACCTTTAAACTTATATGTTTTATACGATTTTATACACCTTTTATACGTTTTTATTCATTTTCATTCGTTTTTAAACGTTGTTGTTTGTTTTTTTACGTTTTCGTCCATTTTCATGCGTTTTTATACGTTTTCGTCCGTTATTGTCCCATTTTTTCGTCCGTTTTTCTTACGTTTTCGTCCAATTTTCTTACGTTTTTGCTTATTTTCTTATGTTTTCAAACATAAAAAAGGGACGAAAACGTATGAAACATAGAAAAACGGGCAAAAACATAAGAAAAATGGACGAAAATGTATGAAAACATAAAAAACAGGCGAAAATGTACGAAAAACGGACGAAATATAAAACAGACGAAAACTTATAAAAACGTAAAAAACGGATGAAAACGTAAGAAAATAGGCAAAAACGTAAGAAAAAACAAAAACGGATAAAAACGTATAAAACGGATGAAAACGTATAAGAACGGACAAAAACGTATAATAACGGACGAAAATGTATAAAAATAGATGAAACGTAAAAATAAACGGATGAAAACGTATAAAAACAACTCGTGTAGTTGAGTACCTTAGATGACAGAAATGAAACGTTAGTGACTTAGGACAAATTTTTCGCAAAGTTTAGTAACTTGTTTGTATAGGTATCCTACGTGGCATACTACAACCGGTTGCCCTTCCATGTAGTGACTAGGGTGACAAATATAAAAAGGTTTAGTAACATATGTGAAAAACCCGTGAAGTGTAGTAACCTAGATGACAGAAGATAAACATTAGTGACTTAGGACAAATTTTGTTGAAAGTTTAGTAACTTCTTTGTATATTAACCCTTTAACAAAATGGTGGTTAAATGAGTTGATTTAAAATCAACCAGAATCAAGTTTTCATAAATTTTCAAAACCCAATCAATGACTTCAGCTTATTTAAAACTTTTCTTAGAAAGGGTCATTGCTTGAGGGGGAGAATGTTTTCAAATTTACATCATCTAACGGGCTTTCGTAATCATCATATGTGCTTAACTATAAAATATACTTGCCTATGTTGAAGGACTAGGAATTTAGGATGTGATTATTAGGATTAAATGATTAGAGTTTGATAAACACATTATTCCCATGCCATATATGAACTGATTGATATGTTGGATTAACTTTTATTAGTCGATTGCTGTTTGGGTGATGTCGACCACCATATATCTGTTTGTGTCCACTAACATATGCAGATATCATGGTATAAAAGAATGTTCCCGATCCGGATCCCACAAAATATGATGATTGGATGTCGAAAGGAAAGGGTAACTATATCTTGGGTCGACAAAACAAGAAACGGAGCTTAATCAGATCTCTCCATGGATAGTTGGCACGATAGATGCAACTTCAGAAGTCTTGCTGCATTAGCAGACGGTTTTCTTCATGCCCTACAACAACAACAACAAAAGCAGCTTAACCACCTAACGTATCTTTATGCAGGATAATAGTGATGATACCATTTTTTTTAAAAACAATTTTTGAATAATATTGTTTTGAAAAATGGAAAAATATTGGTTTTGAAAATAAATTGGACTTAATTTTAGAAATCACCGGACTTCATTTTATCAAAACTTCAGTCACTCAATCAATGACTACGGTCATTGATTGAGGGGGAGAGTGATTTCAAATTAAATATTTTCAAACGATATTTCTTCATAAAAGTCCGTTTGTACGAATTAATGTGGTGATCTAAAGATTTAATGTTATGTCATGGCATGATTTTCTTTAAATCACAAAGATCTTTCAAAATGAAATTTTTTCTGTTCTTGTTTGATTGTGAAATTATTTTATTTTACTTAAAGATCTCTTAAAAACTATCATTCCTAACACTAACAATCTTTAATGTCGAAATTGGTCCATATCAGTCATTTTTCAAAAATTAAATCAAGCCATGTCTTTCCCCAAATTTTTCTAAAAGATTTAAATCAATTGGGATCACAAATCTCAAAAGGTTTGAAATTTTTGATCGGGGGAGAGATCGTGATTTAAATCTCAAATCGGTTTTAAAGGGTGATTGTTTCAAAAGCACTCCTTCCTTCATGTGCCAAACGATTTTGAAATACAAAATACACATGATTGTGGAGGAGCATTTAACCATAAACCAGAAGAGCTTTTAAATTAGGCACATTTTCTCCCATGTTTTCTAAACCTTATTAAATCACTTGGGATCCAAAATCTCAAAGGGTTTGATATTTTTGATCGGGGGAGAATTTGTGATTTAATAATGAAATTTGATAAAAGGTGATCGTTTTGATTCAAATGTATATGCTGCTCTCCCATATGTGCTAAAGGCTTTCGAATCTCGAAGCACATATTGAGGGGGAGCATTTCAAAAGAAAATAAACTTTCAAGGTACAAATATTTCTATGTTTCAACATAAAGTACCTTGATTGATTTTCTAATGGTTTCTTAATGGCTTTTGTGATCGTCGATGTACTTCAAAAGAACTCTTTCCTCTATGTGATAAAATGATTTCAAATATCCTACGCACATATTGAGGGGGAGAATTTACCAAAGAAATTCAAATGGCTTTTTCTAAGGAAATTGTGATCAAGAAATCATTTCAAAGAACTCTTGCCTCCATGTGCTAAACAATTTCAAAATCATATGCACATGTTGAGGGGGAGCATTTCTAAAAGATCAAAAACAATTAAGGTACAAAATGCTTTGATTTTATATCACAAGTACCTTGATTGATTTTCCAAATGATTTTTCAATTGGTTTCGAGAAGGAAAGAACAATACCAAAAGACCGACCAATTTACTTTATGCATGGAGTTATAAGGATGGTTAGGTTAGGTATTCGTTCCCACGATCCTGCCAGAGCCAGAGGGATCTACCCAGGGACAATCCACTAGATAGTGTAGAGTCCTTAGGTATGATGAAGAAAGGAGAAAAATAAGAATATGGGAAGAGTGCGGACTGAGATAGAGCTAGAACTGGAATAAACCCAACAAGGTTCTAGTAATGAAGTCTCGGTAAGCACTGAAGGGGTTGAAGAATGAAAAAGAATTGAATGTGAAAAAGGGTGAAAAGAAATAGCCCTCTATTAATTCAACCTTAGGGCAGAAACCGGATTCAATACATTTGCTACTGGTGGTTACTAAGGTAACAATGGTATTGAAGACAAGATATCATGGACCCAGTGACGCACTGCACTAAACTTGCCAAGCTACTCAAGATCCTCTTAAAAGGGCTTGTTTCATTCTCACGAGGAATGTAAGCTATTGGATTTCACATACACATCATAACATTAACACTTTAGGCGTATAGATGATTTTAGAGAGAGAGAAAGTGGGATATTCTAGAAAGAGAAACTTGTGGAATATTAGATTCCCAAAGAACATCCAACCCTCTACCTTGCAAGGTAGAGGGTATTTATAGGTTACAATCTAAACGACCTCCTAACGGCCTGTGGATCAGGTATACAATGGGTAAAGACCCATCCTTCCTCCACGGTGAAGCACTAAACTATTCTATGCTACTAATTAACTACTAAATAACGTAAATAATGACAAGTATACAAACTAACTTAGGCTAGATATCATTTGGGGTGACCGACTCTTTAACTTATGGAATTTCCAATTCCTAACAATCTCCTCCTAAGGGAGGTCACCCCATAAATTACATTGTGAATCCTAGCTTTCTAATAAATCTTCATTCTTGAGCTCGTAGACTTCTCTTCAACAAAGTAAACAAACTAAGTGCATCTGTGGAGAGTACATAATTGAACAACTGAAATGAATAATTCATGGAAGTTGAGTGTCTGATCCACTATGATAACCTTTGAGCATTATAAGAGATCATCAGCCACAGTAAAGCTCAGCATCATACATTGAAGTGTTGCCAGCATATGATAAATTGACAAATCGGACTGACATGCTCACATTCTGGATCATGAAATCTTCTCATCAGAGTAGTGGAAGCAATCGTTGATTCATGATATTGGCAGCAGCGTAGCAGAAGCATGGAGTGAAAATATCAGAGACATTGATGCACTTATCATGATTTCTTGAGAAATGAATGTATTGTGTGAGCATGAGGCTATGGATTGACCGCTTTATTCTGATCAGCTGCAAACGTCGGGTGTACCTGCATACAACAGTTAGCAATAACTCGCACGAAAGTGTCTTTGATCACTTTCGTTGAATTGAGGTACACGGCCCACGGTTCCCCGTTGATCAGTACAAGTATTGCTTGTGATCAGGTATAATTCTGAAGAATTTCCTTGACAGGGTTTCGCAGCTGCTCTAGCTGTTCTCAAACCGGAACATCTCAAAGAAGACAACACGGAGTGAGTGAACCAGCGAATAGAAATTCACTGAATTATGAAAAGATTTTTGAAAAACAATCGTGTATTGTTCAATAGAAATTGTTTTTGCAACACAACGAAGGTTTTAATGAACATCAATTATCAATCATAAAACACCTTTTGATTTGAAATATCCGTACACGGTCGATTTGATAAAGAAAAGAGCTTTTAAGCACAACGACCGATTTTTCAAAAGATATCCGTCAATCCATAACCTGAACCAGGATTGATTCAAAAGATTGAATCTCCCCATTGTTACTGTTCAGTTTTCACATGGTTGATCTATAGTTTAGATCTCACATGCCACCCACCAGGAGCTTGTTAGATGTTGGCTCCAGAAGGCTTTCCATCTTCATTGTGAATATGTTAGCATATCACTCAGATGTTCTGGCAATACCACAAGGATAATGCATAGGACTCAATATATAATCTCTCGTTCCACATTGTGTGAAACAGAAAGTCTTCATTGAAAGTGTCCTAATGAGATTTATAGATGATCTCGTGGCTCTAGACTCAATTTGTGCATATTTGGTTCCTGTGCCGGAAACTAGGGAGAGGGTCTCCTTCTTGTGAGAATGAAACAAGCCCTTTTAAGAGGAACTTGAGTGGTTTGGGAAGTTGTAGTGCAGAGCGTCACTGGGTCCATGACGTCTTGTCTTCAATACCGATGTTACCATCAGTAGCATACGAATTGTACCCGGTTTCTGCCCTATGGTTGAATAAATGGAGGGCTATTTCTTTTCACCCTTTTCTCATTCAATTCCTTTTCATTCTTCAACCCCTTCAGTGCTTACCGAGACTTCATAGCTAGAACCTTGTTGGGTTTATTCCAGTACTAGCTCTGTCTCAGTCCGCACTCTTCCCATATCTCATTTTTCTCCTTTTCTCATCATACCTAAGGACTTCTACACTAACTAGTGGATTGTCCCTGGGTAGATCCCTCCGGTTCTGGCGGATCATGGGAACAAATACCTAACCTTATCATCCTTATATCACCGTACATAAAGTAAATTTGGTCGGTCTATTTGGTATTGTTCATCTGCCTTTTGAACCAATTGAAAACCATTTGAAAATCAATCCAGATACTTGTGATATTATCAAAGCATTTTGTACCTGAATTGTTTTTGATATTTTTAGAACAAGTGCTCCCCCTCAACATGTGCATCAAATGTTTGAAATGGTCATCAATATGTGATATAAAGTATTTTAGGGAAGGATGAGGTTTACAAACTTTTGCTCCCCCTCAATATGTGCCTCGAGGTTTGAAAAGAGTTTTGCACATACTAGAGGGAACCAGCAAATTGATTACACCCCCATACAGAAACCAAATGAAAATCAATCAAGGTATTTTATGATGAAACATATAAATCTTTGTACCTTGAAGGTTTCTTTTAGATTAGAAATGCTCCCCCTTGATATATGCTTTGAGATTTAAAAAATAATTTAGCATATATGAGAGAGCAGTATGCACATTGAAATGGTCATCTTTTATCATCTTTCATATTTATATCACATTTTCTCCCCCGATCAAAACTTTCAAATCCTTTGAGATTTTGGATCTCAAGTGATTTAATATGTATGAAACAAAACATTTGTTGGAGAAAAATGTGTCTGGTTTAATAAGATTAAAGTGGACAAGACTGAAGTTCCCTTTTTGTCCAAAAGGGAAACCACAAAACACAACCTAGCACTATTACATTCATTATAGTTGTTCATAGTTTGTACACCATATTATACACAAGATCAATACAAAACAGAAACTACTTCCAGAAGATGTCTTCATTCAGTTCTTTGAAGAAGTTTGTAATGACCATCACGAAGTCTGCCACCAACAAAACTTTCAAGGTTGCGGAAGATCCTTCGAGTCTTGAGTCTTCGCCTGATTGCAGCAATGAAATCTTCACACCGCTTTAAGTCATCATCAGTCCAGAAAGTAGTTTTTACCCACGATTTCATAGCAATTTTCATTTCTTTCACTCTAGAATCTAGTTCTTCTTCAACCAATTTGAGAATCCGTCACTGAATTTGTAGAGCTCACATAGTCTCATAAGCATGCGAGTCTCGTATCTGTCGGTGAAAATGACAGCTCTAGGGGTGTCAAGGACTTTGTATTCGCGATGAAATTCATGCCCTGTTGCATTCCATTGTGGACTTCTAAGGTTGATCATGGTTTGGTAGCTTTCCATACCAAGCTGAAAGTCCTCAACCCTTTTTCGAATGACTAAGCCTCTGATCCAAAGGTTGACAGCAGTAGAAAGGGCCTTTTTCTCACGGACAGGAAAATGCTCAAGGTGTCCTTGGAGATTCAAGAGATAGAGATCTTCGAAATCATTTGGTAGCAGATGTTTGAAGTCATTTTCTTCAATAATATACTCTTTCAAGTCTGCTCTTTTAAGAACTATCTTCTTCAAATACTCATAGCCATAGATTGGGAAGATCTCTACACGAACCACACTTTAGATTTGTAGTTTGGATCGAACCTCATTGCGTCTTTTATCAGCACCATGTCTTTCGATATAGAAGTTCTTCTTTTTGTACCACCAGTGAGAAATACCATACGACGCGGCAATATCATATTTTTGATCTTTGACAGCCCAGAAATGATCAGGAACCATCTGTTCAAGTCCCTGATCAGAGTAGGTTGCAGCTTTCATATTTGAAATTGATAGAGCTGGTCTTCTTTAAGTAGAGCGAGCACACAGATAGTCCAAGTCATGATTGAAGAAGAATTCAGCCTGAATGGTCATCTGACCAGGTTCACCACCAAGAGGAAGAGATTTGTTTACATTGAAGCGACTAATTTGCTCACTGACTTGGTCATTCAGCATCTTATGGCATTCTTCCATCTGGTATTGAAGTTGATTGGCATCTGAGTGGAAGACCTTGACAATTTCATAAGCTTGACCTTCAAGATCTCTTGGAGTTATGGATGAGATACTCTTCCGTTCACAAAACCATCTAATGAAGCTTCCCATATCACCAGTGAAGTGCAGAAGAGAGTCTTCAGCTGGAACTTCATAATCGTTGGTGATAGTTGATACCCAATTGTTGTCAGGAATAATCGTGTTAGACTCTGGGATGGACCATGTAGGATCTGGAGTAGGAGGTCTCTCTTCAAAAATACAGCTTTGAATTGTATCCCTTGAAGGTGCTACTCTGAATGTGCTAGTGCGTTTACCTGCCATGTATGCATCAAACCAATCTTCTTCTGATGGTTTAGGAATATGCTTGGTTGATGCATCATCTTCATCAGATTCTGACTCTGCCATGACATGCGACTCTTCATGAACCATTTGATCCTCAGGAATTGAAGAGATTGTGGGTGTGAACCTTGAATCAACCGTCGTCCAGGCAGCAGACTTCTTCTGAGTTCCTTGTTCTCTGGTAGGACTAGATTGATTGGAAGCTTTTGGTGGTGATGACGGTGGAGGTGGTGGAGGTGTAGAGGTTGTCTTAGAAGATCCACTAGCTCTAGAAGTTCCAGCACCCCCAGTTGGAGGTGGAGGTGGAGGAGGATCTTTAGGACCTTTACGCAATGTTTCCAACACTATGGTCCTCCTTTTCTTCTTAGCTTCCTTTTCTCTGATGTCAATCAAGAACTGTTCATGATTGTCGAACTTAATTGATTCTTCGAGAGCCTCATAAAGCTTCTTGTGGACCTCATGCTTATGCTCGTCAGTATCATACATCTTATCTGAGAGTGCAGCTCTCATATCTGCAATAGGTAGATCCTTGAACTGTCTAAGAAGTGGAGCTTCCATTGCCCATTCCACAGCATCCTTAACTTCGCCTTCAATGGCTTCTGCAACCCCTTCATCAAAGTTGAGGTGCTCCAACCTATAGACACGATCCTCAAGGGACTCAACAGATTTTGGTAGTTGCCTTTCAAGAGCTTCAATTCTTTTTACTGCTTTGTCAAGCAGTTGATTTGAAGTAAGAATTAGAGGTGGTGAAGCAGGTGGAGTTTCCTTATCAGGTACTGTAACCACTGGTTCAAGGGATAGAGTCTTTGCAGATTCAGGTGGTGAACGTGCGGTTACTTGATCAGGTTTAGGAGGTGGAAGTGCAGTTGTGAGTAAAGATGCTGACATAGGTGGGACGGATGATGTGTCTTGCTGAATTTTGACATTAAACATGGATTGTGCATCCTCCTTGTCATTATCTTGCTTGGAAGACTCAGAATCAATGGGTTTGTCATTTAAGAATTGATCGCCGAAAGTGAATTATGTATCTAGGTTCTTAAATGACGATAGAGAACTGGAAGAAAGATTAGGTTCTTCCAAGGGCATGGTCTCTTCGGATCTTGACTCAGGATTCTCCTGTGAGACTTGATGTAACTTATCCTCAACATTTTGTTCATACTGGATATCACTTGTAGCAGGATTCTTTTCTGGTGCTACAGATGCTTCCTTTTCCAATCCAGATGGTTCCTGAACTGATGACAATTCAACACTTCTCTTCTTCAGATCAGCTTGAGTGGTAGTTCTTGATGGTGAGGAAGAAAAGGTAAGGAGCGTGTGAGCAACTTGTTCTACGCCAACAACTCTTTTTCCCTTGTCTTGAGTGATTGGTGTTGTTTGTTGAGGCACTTGATCAGGCTCTCTTAACACTAATCCACCTACTGGAGCTTTCACATTCAGACTTTCTAGACTTTGCTGGATTCCAAGTTGCAGAGCAGCATCATCTTCATCAGTTAACCTTGTATTATCCCTTAAAACCTCAGTATCTTCATCAATTACCTTTTCCACTTTCTTCCTTTTTTCTTTCTGCTTCTTGGATGCGGTGTCTGAATGTTGTGACCTTTCACGTCTCTTTTTAGGAAGAGAGGCATAGGATGCTTGTGAGGCTGAAGTGGACTTGGGAGCATTGGGTTGTGGAGGAGTGGGTGTGACATCTTCAGAGGATCTGGTAGCTCTTTTCTTGTATTGTTTGAAGTAGTCCTTCTTCTTGATATCGTCCGTGAGTAGAGTATCAGGAATTGTCAATCCAAAGATTTCTTTGTCCATACCTCTAGGAACATATTTAAGATTACCCAGAACGAATTCATCTTCTGCTTTATGTAGAGTTGAGTCAATCCTGGGGTTGAAGTTGTGAGTCTGTTGCAAGTACTGGATAACAAGTTTTGAAAATCTGATGCTGGGAATTACAAGCTTGTTCAGTTTCTTTCGACCCTGAGCTTTATTCTGAAAGTTTGTTCTATCATATATGAATGTGTTCATTGACAACGAGAATTCTTCCCAAATACGTTCTGAGACATTCACATTCACTCCACTGACAATACCCCATAGGATTTGCAAGATGGGAATTCTCACTTCCCTGAGGTTTTGCCAGATAAGCACAAGTTGAGAACTGTTGTCATTGCTCTCCAGGGTTGATACATGTGTCCAGTGATGATGTCGGAAGCCCTTAAAATGCTGGTTTGATATCCCAAACCAATCAGAAAGACAATTAGATCGTCAGCACCAGGTGGAGGTTCAGATCGTATGTTGGGGTTACAGGGAGTGATTCCTAGAGCCTTGCTAAGAATGTCAGAGTCTATCACAAATTCCCTATCATCCAGTTTGCATGAGTATTTAGCTGTGATTTTGTCCCATTGAATGGTGTTCCAGAATTGTTGTATGTAAATGGTGGGAATTGTGCATTGCTTGGTAATGGCACCGAAGAAGTTAGTGTTCTTAAGGATATCAATAGATAATTTGAGGATAGGATTTTGTTGCAGCTTTTGAAGGTCCACATAACAGTTACTTTTACCAATCTCTGCCCATTGACTTTTAGGAAGGATTTCGTCATCTGAAAGGACTTTGGGTGGAGCGGGAGATGAAATGTTCTCAGCTGAGGTTGAGAGTGCCATTGAAGATCTGAAGATAAATACAATCAACAACAATGATTGGGAACACGTTAGATTATAATTTGTTAGTTAGACAGTATTGAATACACCCTCAAGTCATAAATATGCACTCTAAGAAGCTCAGACAGGGTTCCTATAAGCATATAGAGAAGGATTGAGTGGCATTAGCGAGACTTTAAAGATAAAGATTCCATTTGATACAGTTTTCACAAGACGAGTAGTTTTGGAATTTAAAAGGTTAAAACGCGCATTTGCAAGGAAATAATGTCATGAAACAAGATACAAATGTAGAAATGATATAACAGATTTGTGTGAAACAAGTTGGATCATTTAATTGCCATAAGGGAATCCAAGTACAGCTTGCACAAACAGAAGTGTTATAGCAAGTTACACAGAATAAGATGTCAATACAAGTTGCTTCAGGAAATCCTGAATCAAGATTGCAAGCATGAGATTATCCTAGAAAGTTGCCGTAAAACATTTTAATAGCCCTAGTCGTCGAATGAAAATTAAACCAAATAAGTCTCTAATCATAAATGGACAAGTCGCTAAACCAGGCTAAGTCGCTACCTGAAAACATACTATGTCGCTAACTTGTAAAGACAAGTCGCCATCAACAGTAACTCAGCCAAGTCGCTACACATTAGTTCACTAAATCGCTACCATTACTAAGTCGCTAACTTGTAAAGACAAGTCGCCATCAACAGTGATACAGCTAAGTCGCTACAAAAGTCGCTAATAATTAGTTCACTAAGTCGCCACCATTACTAAGTCGCTAACTTGTAAAGACAAGTCGCCATCAACAGTGATACAGCTAAGTCGCTACAAAAGTTGCTAATAATTAGTTCACTAAGTCGCCACAATTACTAAGTCGCTAACTTGAGCAAACTTAAAAACAATAACTCGCCACGATGAACTAGTAAACTAACTCGCTACCAAGAACATTACTAAGTCGCCATCAAGAACACATTTTACGCAACTGACAAACATCCCAAACAAACACTCATTCAACATCATTACATGGGCACAATTAACAAGCAATATAGATCGGTTACAGTAAAAACTTTAACACACTTGCAATCGACAACCCAAAACAACAACAACAAAAAAACATCAAACTCAACATATGCAGCAACACCCAATTGACGCAATACAGCAACCATTAATACAATCCAATAACACCAAAACAATCATTATACACAAGAAAAATGATTCCATCAGAGCAGATTCATTATCAAACCTATGTGGGAATCAAGTGTCACGGATCAAATGCTCGATGAGATCTGTGTAAAGAGTTGTGTTAGACAAGCATCAAAGACATATAATATAGAGCAGAGAGTGAATGAAGCAAATCATACCACTACTAAGTCGCTATGTTGAATATTTAACGAGGGAGAAAGAGAGTGAGAAAAGTTTTTAATACTTTGAAGCAAAATCAAAACAGAATAAAAATGTAAGTCGCTAGGGTAAGTAGAGGAGATTATCAAGAAAAACAAGTTGTCACTTTTGGTCCCTGTGGTTTAGTGACTTGTGTAGCAACTCGCTATCAAAGGTTTTAAATAAGTCGCTAGTGTTTTTCAAAGCAAGTTGCTAACATAGTCATGAAAAGTTGCAATCTTATCATATTCTGTATAGTAGACATTTATAATCCATGGCCATAACAGACTAATCAGATAGCATACTAACCCAGATAAGCACACAATCACAATGATCACCATGAATCAAATAAATATTCAATACATGGGTACACAAAGATTATCACAAAGGCAAGACAAGACAACAACCTACAACTGAGCACACACCATAACTAAACATTCAATACATGGGTACACAAAGATTATCTTGAAAAAATCTCCCCCTCAATCAATGTCAACAAAGACCATTGATTGACTTTAACCAACCCGTTTTAAAATAAGAATATATCAGTTGCTCGAACTTCATCTATGAACCCGTATCATTATTGAATGACATTTCTAGGATCGTAGATGTTATCGATAACAGCGAATATATCTTTTATTAGATGGATGTAAATGACAAAAAAAATGAATTTAAATTAATAATAATTTTTTTTTAAAACTAATTTGTACTCAGATATAAAAGAGCGAGTCCTAATTCAAGGTGAAAAGGAGTCAAAGTAATAGGTACATCAATTCTGGCATGCTATAGCTCCTTACTGAGCCATATTCATTTCTGATGGAAACCAAGTCATGAGGTTCCTGATTGAATTGAGCATTGTACCTGAAAAAGACTGAGAGCACATTGTACTGGAAGCACATGTAGAATTGCAAATGGATGGGTTAGTGACATGATTAATCTCACTATTGGATGTATCATAGTATAATACAGACGTATCATTATTAGGGATCCCATTAGGTTTAATATTCTTGAAGAGTTTTCCTGTGGGCATCCACTTGAGGCAAGATCTAGGTATGTAAGTCCGTTTGAGTCCTGTAAACTTAAATAATCTGCCAGTGGGAATCCATTCGAAACAGCTGCTAGTAGATTTGTATGTGTGCACAGCCTTGTTTTGACTATTGGTCTTTTTGTGAGTAGAATATTTCTTAGGGGATTGATCAGTCAATTGATGTTTCGTATGAGAACTAGTCGTACTTCTAGTATTTCTGATCTTGGAGCATTGAACATTAACCTGAGGTTTGAGATACATCATATCGGAACGAGGCAATGAAGTGACTGGTTTTGTCAAAACAGCATTCTTATCAACTTGGGAGGCAAGCCTAGATTTCGATGGTTTAACTCTTTCGGTTTTAAAGGCATTAGGCTGCTTAACTACTGTACGTTTAGAGTGGTTCTGAACAGTTGACTTTCCCAAAGTTAAAGGTTTTGCAAACTTAGTGTTCTTCCTATTTCCAATAGATTTCCTAAGCTCATTTTTTAGGGCAACAATATTGAAGCTCTTATCCTGAATTTGGGCTTTGAGGTCATCAATGTCTTTCAACAAGAGGTTAGATTGATTGATCAACTTAGAATTGGTCTCCTCAAAGTTCTTTCTTAATGACTCATTTTCTCTTAATAGGTTGGACACACATAGAGCTAGTTCAGCATTTCTAGATTCAAGTGTATCACTCATCTCATGACAATCATATTTCTGCACATCTGAGAGCAGTAATTTCAGATCGCATATGGTCGAATCTTTGTCCTGAATCTGGGTTTTTAATTGATTAATTTCAAAAAATTCTCGAAATTCTGGACGTTCCTGATTAATACAAGATTTTTTTGCATAAAAGTTTTCATCCTTTTGTTGTATTTCAATTTCCAATGAAATACAATGTTTTTCAAGAATTGAGTATTTGTTTGAAAGTTCATCATATACCCTTTTTTCAATCATGTCATTAGCTTTAATAGTTTAAGATTCAGGCTCAACCAAAATCGATTTCATGGTGTTATGTTCAGAGTTAGAGTCAGGTACCTTTACATATGAATTACTGTGATCAGTTAAGTGTACCTTATCACTTGAAACCTTTTCTGACTCTGAGTCTTTGAGATCAGTACTGTTGTCTTCATCCTCTTTCATTGCAACTGAACTTCTGCATTCGGTATCATTCATTGGTTCAACTGATCTATTGTGTGACCTGTCACAATCTTTCCATAGTATCTCTTGACACTCATTCATTTCATTCAGCTTATCATTCTCTTTAACAACTTCCTTGATGTATATTTCCATATTACTCATAAGTTGAATAAATGTGTTTCTGAACTCATGAATTTCCATTCCAATGTGTTTCTTGAATGAGATTCCAGTCATGTCATCATCAAAATCTGAGGAATATTCCCCCCGGATATGTGGCTGAAATTGATTAAAGATTGTTTGAAGAGCTGCATTAGACTTATCATTTGTGAACTTTTCATTTGTAATTTGAAACCTCAGTTGTTCTGAGTTAAGTAACACAGTTCTAGTCAAGGTGGGAAAGTCCTGACGAAGAATAGCACTACTTGTTCGATCCATAGCTGTAGATAAAAGTAGATTGAGATGCTGATGAAGTAGTTGAAAGGGTTCACTGTTGTATTCTGTAGGATATTGGATTTCACATACACATCAAACCATAACACAAAGTGGGCGTATAAAGGTGAGTTCTAGAGAGAGAAAGTTAGAGGTTTAGGGAACTTTAGTGAGAGAAAGAAAAATCTTATTATGAGCTCCAACTCTCTACCTTGGAAGGTAGAGAGTATTTATAGTCTTACAATAAAACGCCACACAACGGGCTGTGGATCAGGCATACAGTGGGTAAAGACCCGTCCGTCCTCCACGGTGTTACTAAACTAAATACTACTTAACTTAAATGAACTACGTCTACGAGCTTTCTAACGATTACATATACTTGAGGTGACCGACTCTTTAATACCTGGAATTTCTAATTCCTAAAATATTCCATTTGCTTTGTATCATTTGCCAGTATTAACACAGAATTGTTTTGATTATAAGTTGTAAACTCATTCACTGAAGGGTATTTTGGGAGGCAGTCTGTATCATTATTCTGCGAGGTATCATATAGTGCAAGTACTTTGGTGATTAAAGGATCAGTGATATAAGACATTGTGTGGAAGAGTGTGTTTATGGGAATTAGATGTAGGTAACTTGCTTCACTTCACCAAGGTATTAAAGACCAAGTCGCTAGGCACCAAATTGCTAAGAATATTAACTGTAAGTCGCTAAGCACCAAATCAGAATACCAAGTCGCTAGCAAAATTTTGACAGCAAGTCGCTACAAATCAAGTCGCTAATTTATCAAGTCGCTAAATAGCAACTCGCTATGCACCAAATCGCTAACACCAAGTCGCTAACACACAAAGGTACAAGTCGCTAACTTTCACCAAGTCGCTACCCGTAGTGGAGAATCCACTAAGTGTACTATTTGTCGGCTTGTCTCACTAGACAAGTCGCTAAGCCTAAATCGCTAACAACTTCAACTCTAACTCGCTACCAATTTGCAAAGCAAGTCGCTAACAAGAAAGTCACTCCGTGGGTCAAGTCGCTAGCTAGAAAAATCTCACAAACATCACTTATTAATCCAAAAACAACCCAACCAAGATGATACAAGCTTACCAAATCAAAACCTAAACACTTGTGATGATTCTAAACCCAAAATTACTAACAAAATCCAAACTTTAACACTAGAAATCAACCAAATGGTGCAAAAACCACTAAACTTTTTCAAACTCAAAAACCACCTAAAAACCACTAGAAATCCAAAGATATGTAAGAGATGATCTAACCATGGCTCTTGATACCAATTGTAAGCTATTGGATTTCACATACACATCATAACATTAACACTTTAGGCGTATAGATGATTTTAGAAAGAGAGAAAGTGGGATATTCTAGAAAGAGAAACTTGTGGAATATTAGATTCCCAAAGAACATCCAACCCTCTACCTTGCAAGGTAGAGGGTATTTATAGGTTACAATCTAAACGACCTCCTAACGGCCTGTGGATCAGGTATACAATGGGTAAAGACCCGTCCTTCCTCCACAGTGAAGCACTAAACTATTCTATGCTACTAATTAACTACTAAATAACGTAAATAATGACAAGTCTACGAACTAACTTAGGCTAGATATCATTTGGGGTGACCGACTCTTTAACTTATGGAATTTCCAATTCCTAACAAGGAACCTACGTAATCTATCGACTTTCTCTTAGAGATTGTTGATATTGAAGAAGGAGACCCTCTCCCTAGTCTCCGGCATAGGAACCAAATGTGCACAATTGAGTCTAGAGCCAAGAGATCATCCACAATATCTCATTAGGACACAAAATTAATGAAGACTTGTTGTTTCACACAATGTGGAAAGTAAGTATATATTGAGAGTCCTACGCATTATCCTTGTGATATTGCTAGAACATCCGAGTGATATGTAAAAATATTCACAATGAAGATGGAAATCTTTCTAGAGCCAACATCAAACAAGCTCTTGGTGGGTGACATGTGAGATCTTTTCTAAAGATCAAGCTTATGGCAACTGGATAGAAACGATGGGGCAATTCACTCGTGAATCAACCTTGGTCCAGGAAATGAATTGACGAATACTTTTGGAAAAACCGTTCGATGTGCAAATCTTCTTTTCTATAGCACATCGAATGTGTATTCATATTTCAAATTCAAAAAGTATCTCTGATTGAAAAAATACTTTTGGAAAAACCGTTCGATATGCGAATCTCTTCTTTTCTCTAGCACATCGAATGTGTACTCTTTTCAAATACAAAAAGTATTTCTGATTGAAAATTGATCTTTTTCATAAAACCTTCGTCGTATTGCAAAACTCTTTCTTCTAAGCAATACGCGATTGTTTTCAAATCAATTTTTCATCAATCAGTGAATCTCAATTCGCTGGTTCACCCACTCCGTGTTGTCTTCTTTGAGACGTTCCGGTTTTAGAACAGCTAGAACAGCTGCGAAACCCTGTCAAGGATATTCTTCAGAATTATACCTGATCACAGGCAGTACTTGTACTGATCAACGGGGAACCGTGGGCCGTGTACCTCAATTCAACGAAAGTGATCAAAGACACTTTCGTGTGTTTTATTGCTAACTGTTGTTTGCAGGTACATTTGGAAGGTTGCAGCTGATCATAATTGAGAAGTCAATCCAAAGCCGCATGCTCACAGCATCCACACTTAATTGAAGAAATCATGACTAGTGCATATCTACATAACCTGGCTCTAATATTTTTATACTATGCTTCTGCTACGCTGCTGCAAATATCATGAACCAGTAAAGCTTCCGCTACTCTGATGGAAAGATGTCATGATTCAAAAGTGTGAGCATGTCGGTCCAAAAGTCACAACATCACATGAAGGCAACACAATAAACGGTGATCCAGAGATTTACTGTGGCTGATGATCTCAAAGAAAGCTCGAAGATCATCAAGACGTGGATCAGTCAAAGGCCTCCACTTAAAGTACAAAGCAGTCGGACTTTGAAGAATCACTGCTAAAGCACAAAGATTGCGGAACTTGAAGAATTAAAGTCTACGAGCTCAAGACTGAAAATAAAATAGAATGCTAGGATTCGAAATGTAAAACATGGGGTGACCTCCCTTAGGGGGAGATTGTTAGGAATTAGAAATTCCATAGTGAAGAGTCGGTCACCCCAAATATAATCTAGCATAAGTTAGCTCGTAGACATATAGTATTTACATTATTCAGTAGTTAATTAGTTAGTTATTAGCGTAGTTTAGTGATGCGTGCCAAACAGTCAAGCTAAATCACTCAAGCCTGCCACTTGTGAATGGCAGACCGTAATCAGCTTAAAACTGCTTAAGCACGAATGCAATGAAGATCTGAGGAGTATAGGGTTTCCCCGGGTCGTTATGTCCCAGCGAGCTATGCAATGGATTATCAAACGTAAAGTGATCGAGAAATTTGAACGGGAAAAGGATTTGAATGATATTATAACTACAGGAAAAGCCAACAAATTACAACGGCTTAAATTCAAATTAAAGGAAATTAAAAAGATAAAAAATATTAAATAAACGCTATCACTATATTTAAAATGATGTTTTTGTTTTTATGTTTTTATAAAACTGAAATTAAAAACTACGTGACGTACAAATAAAAACGTGAAACTTACACAAAATTAACCCTAAAAATATGAAAATGATATTTTTACAAGCCTAATGATAAAAGAAAATATTTAGAAAAAGAAAATTATTTTTACAACTATTTAATTAATTATTATTAATTAAAAACTATTTTTAACTATTAAATAATTACCTAAAATACAAGAAATTAGGAAATAAAGCTAGAAAAATAAAATTAAGACTTAGAAAAATCTAAAATATCAAAATAGAATTTTTAAAACTATTTTTATATTTTTCTGATTATTTTTGTATTTTTTATGAATTTTAAACTATTAAAAACTAATTAAATTACTAAAAATTACAAAATAAACTATGAAAAATCTGGAAAATTACTTTTTTTTTTACTTTATATATTTATCTAAACCTAAAAAAAATGAAAAATTATTTTTTTGAACCTTTTCTGAATTTTTTGTATTAAAAGCTAATTAAAAATGCTTAAAAACTAATTTAAATTAAGAAAAATAGCAAATCAACTTAGAAAAATCTGAAAATTTCAGGAAAACTCTAAAATTATATAAGGAAGCTAGGAAAAATGGAAAAACAGGTGCTTATGTGGAGGAATTAGGAACTGATGTGCAAGTGCTTATTGAAATAAGCACTTGAATAAGCAAATGGGCACCAAAAGCTACCAAACTGATACACAAGATACAATAAGCTAAAACAACTCAAAATCAACTAAAAACAACAAGCTTTAAACACTGGAATGCAAGATTAACAGATTTGGATTATTTGAGTTTCAAATTCACCAACAGTTTTGGGTACCAACTTTGGACACAAGCACAAGCTTTAAAATAAGCTCAAAATGAAAAACAGAAATGGGACTCTATACTAGACCTAGCCAACTACTTATGCACCAAACTAAAGCTCTGGGAAAGCTCAAATGAGCTCTGTGCAAAAGCTGCAAGAACTGCACAAACTCTGTGCAGTTCAATGCCTTGTGCACAGGGCATTTGAGACCATCTTGATGAGCAAATTTGAGACTTATAAAAATTCTACAAAAATATACAAAAAATCTAATAAGAGAGTAGACCAGTTGGAGATTTTAAAACCACAAATTTCACTAAGCTTGTCCCAAAAATGAGTGAATGAAAATTCTTCTTAGTTGGCTCAAAACAGGCTTTGTCAAATTTGACTTTTGAAGCAAATATGAAAGTTTGACTTTTATGAAGTTTGATCTTGATTTCTTAACTACAAATGATGTTAATGATTGAAATGAGACTAAAGCAACCTTTATCTATGTATTTTGAACACAAAACAAATGATTTGCTTTTCAAAATTCCAACAGTGAGCAACTTAAGACAGATTTGATTAAGATTTGACTTTCAGTGTTAGCAAGCACAAGATTAAGACAGATATGTGTATGAATGATCTAAACAAACATAACTCAACAACTCTTAACCACTGCAAAAGCCTTGAAGACAGATTAATCTACAAAACCAAACACTCCTTGATTGACTGATTTGTGAGCAAAACAAGTCTAACTACTAAACTAGCATAAGCAGACAATTAAATTGACCTTAACTACTCTAATGACAGCTAATTAAACAAGATAGAACTAGTTATAACTACAAAAGCAATATATGCAATGAGACCTTAAAAATCACTTACAAGAATCCTTAGCCACAATGGCTTGCTAACTGTGAAACCAGAACTTCTAACCTACATTATCCAACCATTTGGACTTAAAATAAATCCCAAATCCAGACTGCATCAACCCATTTCCATTTCCATTACCAACTTGACCAAGTTTGACTTTCTTTGACCAAGAACCAATAGTGATTGAAACTTGATTGCAGGTTTGTAAAAAGATGAAATAAGCTTAAATAAGCTTGTTAGAGCTTAAAGGTAAGCTAAAAAGAGCTTTGATACATGAGTTTGAAAATAAGAATTGCAACAGTAAACTTGACAATGTGAAATGGTAATTTAACTTAAATTGATACTTGAAAATGATTTATATTGATACAATAACTTAAACTGAGTACATTATAACAAAAGGTTACAGAATTTTTCACTTAACTAGAACTTAACATTAAAAACGACATTAATAAAAATTTAAAAACTAGTAGACTAGTCTTCCTGCTCCTCCTTTGCTTCTTTTATAATCCATAAGTCTTTTCTCTCACTTCTGAATAGATCCCATCACTAATCTCCACCATTGGATTGCTTAAAATGATCCTAGCCGTTCAAACAGATTTTGGCGCCAATTTTCCTTTTATCCAATTGGGGGTTGAGTGAAAGGTCAGGGGTGCATTAAATGAAGTTTGGATGTTATTTGGAGGTGGGGGGACATAGAAAAGTGGAGGTGAGGAGGGGGGATGGGAGTTGGCTTGTTGCAGAGATGGTTGTTGAAGATGAAGACTTTGGCGCGCTTGGTAAGTTTGACCAAGGATTTGACCGGGCTTAATAATACCAAGGGGGTTCACAATGCAATTTGACAGGGGGTCCAAGGTCAGGGGTGGTCCAAATTGGTTTGACAAGGGATTAAATGACAAGGACCTTTGTGTAATTTTCTGAAATTCAAGGGACCTAAACTGCCAATTCATCAAACTTGTTTAAAGGGACCAAAAGTGACAATCTCAAAAAGTACAAGGACCAAGCTTGCCATTTTCAATTTTCCAGGGGCCATTTTTGCCAAATTTCAAAGTTGAAGGACCAAACTTGTAATTTTCTCAAACTTTTGATATTTTTCACCAAAGGACTAATTTTGACAAGTTATGATTTTAAAAGGACCTTTGGTGACTTTTCTTTTGAAATTTTGACTCGGGGACTATTTTTGACAATTTTAGAAACTTGGGGGACTGAAACTGCCAATTATGCAAACTTTGCTCATTTTTCATCTGATTTTAAACATTTTGCATCTGAAACATATAAAATGAAATTTTGGAATATTTTCAGTATTTTGATGCATTTCTGAGCATTTTTAAACGTTTTGCAGTTCAGATTTGACTAAAAATGATGAGTATTTACACACTCATCAATCCCCCACACTAAACTATTGCTAGTCCCTAGCAATCTTTTGAGAAAAACTTAATGGTTTTGAATCTCTTTACCAAAAGCCATTACTTCTGGAGTAGCCAAATGTTTCAGTTCAAGTAAGAACCATGGTACACCGATAACCATGTGATTTTGAGCAAACCACCAGCTTTCAACGGATTTGATTTTGTCTTTACCAGAAGCCGTTTGCTCTGGACTAGCCAACTCTTAGATAAATTATCAATATTATCTTTGGTGAGCTGATTACCAATTATGGTTTTTCCACTGCCTTTACCACAAGCCATAACCTTGCGGGCTAGCCAACTATTCACTTTTTAGGATATGGTGAGCTGAATACCATACAATTTTGGGCAAATTGCAAGCCGTAAACGGATTTGAGATATCTTTACCAAGAGCCGTTTGCTCCTGGATTAGCCAATCCTTTTGTTTATTAGACAAGGCGGACTGATAACCATAAGATGAGTCAGTGTAAAACACTTACTCCAAAAAAAATTTTGGCCAAAAACGGGGGAATTGGTATAATTATATGATAAAATTCGTGAGAATTCCCCCCCACACTTAGAAATGAATATTGCCCTCAATATTCAAAGTATCGGCGGTTATGCCGAAACAAAGAACGTAAAAGGGAAATATTACGGCCATTATTTAGCAAGATTTTTT